>ONZH01016978.1:0-57193 GCA_900303285.1 Rhinella marina | reverse complement strand
ATACAGAAAATGTTGAACCCCAGGGCTAAGGTCGAGGACGAGGACGAGGGCGTGGGCGTGGGCATTCAATTACTGCAGGGGGCAGAGGCCGTGGTCCTGGGCAGGGTGAGACAGTACCTGCTGATGAGGGAGCTGTGGAACGCCACAGAGCTACACTCCCTAGCTTCATGTCTCAATTTACAGGGACACGTGGTAGAGGACTGTTTGAAACCACAACAGTGCGAACAGCTGATCTCGTGGATTGCGGACAATGCTTCAAGTAATTTTGTCCACCAGTCAGTCTTCCACGCAGTCCACCCACGTTACCCAAGGGAGCACTCCTCTGGCTCCTCCACCTCAACCTCCTTCCCCCCAGTCTGCCCCCTCCCAGGAAAATTTGGAATGCGATCCGGCATACTCTGAGGAACTGTTTTCTGGACCCTTCCCAGAGTTCACAAACCACTTCTCAGGTTGCTGCTGACCTCTTTCCCGATGCCCAAGTGTTCCAACTGTCGCAGTCTGTGGGTTATTGATGATGATGATGACGACAATGTTGAGTTAGTGAAGAAGTATTTGTAAAGAGGGTGTCGGACGATGAGGAGACACGGTTGGTCAGACAGTGGTGAAGTTGTGTAAGGGGAGGAATTCCGAGGGGGGAGCAGACTGAGGAATCGGAGGATGACGAGGTGACTGACCAAGCTGGTTGATATGCCGAGTGAAGACAGTGCTTCTGAGGGGAGGCGAGTGCTGCACAGAACAGGGTTGTAAGAGGCAGTGGTGTGGCCAGAGGGAGAAGCAGGGCCAGAGCTGGTGCATCAGCAGCAACTGTTTCACGTAGTGAAGCTCCTGTGGCGAGGCCTAGATGTTTGCAAGTCTGAAGGTTCTTTAAAGAAAGTGAGGATGACCGACGGACTGTGGTGTGCAACCTGTGCCACACAGGATCAGCAGGGGTGCCACCACTACTAGCCTAACCACCACCAGCATGCGCAGGCATATGAGTGCTAAACACCCCACTCAATGGAACCAAGGCCGTTCACCACCTCCTGCGGGTCACACCACTGCTCCTTCCCCTGTGTCACTCGCTGCCTTGCTAAGTCAACCCCCTGCGTCACTCGCGCTCTGCTAGTCAACCCCATGCCCAGGACCCGCGGCAACGAGCGCCTCCCGTCCGGAAAACCACAACCTTCGCCTCACGATCCTCCACAGTGTCCACCAATGTTTCCCGTGCAGCGTTCAGCTGTCTTTACAGCAGACGCTGGAGCGCAAGAGGAATACAGTTCCACCACCCACATGCCCAAGCCCTCAACGTCACATCTCCAAATTGCTTAGCCTGGAGATGCTGCCTATAGGCTGGTAGAGACCGAGGCCTTTCGCAATCTCATGGCGGTTGGCTGCCCCTTCGGTATTCGGTCCCAGCCGCCACTATTTTTTCCCGATGTGCCGTCCCAGCCCTACACCAGCACGTGTCAGAGAACATCATCCGTGCCTGACCAAGCTGTTTCTGAGAAGGTCGCACCTACACGGACACGTGGACAAGTGCTGCCGGGCAGGGAACTATATCTCACTGACGGGCACATTGGGTTTAACTTGGTGGAGGCTGGGACCGAGAATGACCTGGGGCCGCTCATGTACTGCCCACACCGAGGATTGGCGGGCGTACCTCGGTCACGGTCTCTCAGACGTACTCCTCGCTCCGACCCCTCCTCCTCCCTCCACCGAATTACCATCCGTGGCACGGCGCCTTCAGTCGGTAGCTCTAGGCGCAGCAGCAGTGCCGTGAGTAAGCGCCAGCAGGCGTGCTCAAACTGCTGAGTTTAGGTGACAAAAGCACACCGCCCAAGAGCTGTTACAGGGCATCACGGCGCAGACCGATCGTGGCTGGCACCCGCTGAACCTCAAGCCAGGCATGGTTGTGTGTGACAACGGGCGTAACCCTGGTGGCGGCTCTTGCAACTCGGCAGACTGACACATGGGCCATGCCTGGCCCACGTGTTCAATCTCATAGTTCAGCGGTTTCCTCAAGACATACCCCAATCTGTTTGATTTGCTCACCAAGGTGCGCCGCATCTTTGCGCATTTCCGCAAGTCGACCACAGATGCTGCCACTCTCAGGGCAGCGCAGCGCAGCCTACAACTGCCCGCTCACCGACTGTTGTGCGACGTGCCCACGAGATGGAATTCCACATTAAACATGTTATCCAGAGTTTACCAGCAGCGCAGAGCGATTGTAGACTGCCAGATGTCAACTTCCACCAGAACTGGTAGTCAGGTCAGTCAGATTCCTCAAGTCTACAATGAGGAGTGGACGTGGATGTCTGATATCTTCCAGGTGTTGAGCAACTTTGAGGAGTCAACACAGATGGTCAGCGGCGATGCCCCCATTATCAGCCTTACCATCCCGCTGCTTTGCCTGTTGAAAAACTCACTGCTCAGCATCAACTCGGATGCTTTGCGCTTGTCACAAGAGACGGTGGAGGAAGATACGTCGCTTGATAGCCAGAGCACCCTCCGGTCTGTTTCTCAGCGCGTATCGGAAGGAGGGGGATTGAGGATGAGGAGGAAAGAGGAGGAGAATGTCGGCGAGACAGTAGAGGGTACCAGTGCTCAGTCCTTAACTTTTTGAGCATGTATGGGCTGAAGAGGAGGACTTGGAGGAGGAGGAGGAGGAGGGAAATGGAGGTCAGGCCAGTGAGGAGAGGGAATTCTTGCGTGTTGGGACTCTGGCGCACATGGCAGACTTCATGTTAGGCTGCCTATCCCGTGACCCTCTCACCGATTACTGGGTGTTCACTCTCCTGGACCCACGGTACAAGCAGAACCTTTCCACTCTCATCCCTGCAGAGGAAAGGAGTATGAGAGTGAATAGATATAAACAGGCCCTGGTGCACAAGCTGAAACAATTCTTCCCATCTGACGCCACTAGCGACAGAGGGCATGGTTCTGTGGGCCAAGTAGCGGGGGAGAGGAGGCGAGCAGGCAGCTTGTCCAGCACTGGCAGGGGAACGCTCTCCAAGGCCTTTGCCACTTTTATGTCACCCCAGCAAGACGCTGTCACCTGTCCCCAGTCTAGGCAGAGTAGGGGGGAGCTGTACAGGACGATGGTGAGGGAGTACCTAGCTGACCATACCAACGTCCGTAGCGATCACTCTGCTCCATACAACTACTGGGTTTCAAAGCTGGACAGGTGGCCTGAACTGGCGCTGTATGCCTTGGAGGTGCTGGCCTTCCCTGCCGCTAGCGTGCTGTCAGAGCGGGTATTCAGTGCAGCTGGTGGCGTCATCACCGATAAGCGCACACGCCTGTCAACTGACAGCGCTGACAGGCTGACGCTTATTAAAATGAACAAAGCCTGGATTTCACCGGAATTCAAATCTCCTCCGGGGGAAAGCAGCTAAAGATTTAAATAACTTATGTATCCGATTCCTCTTCTCTACTCCTCCTCCTCCTCCTCCATATCGTCTTTGCCTAACGCTGACCCAAAAAACGCCATTTTTTAGAGGTCCAACTGGCACTCTTTTACCACAATTTTTCTGGAGGGCCCCCTACAGGCCCTCTCTCCAAACAATTTTTCCGGAGGTCCACCTACAGGCCCTCTCTCCAAACAATTTTTCCGGAGGTCCACCTACAGGCCCTCTCTCCAATTTTTCCGGAGGTCCACCTACAGGCCCTCTCTCCAAACAATTTTTCCGGAGGTCCACCTACAGGCCCTCTCTCCAAACAATTTTTCCGGAGGTCCACCTACAGGCCCTCTGTCCAAACAATTTTTCCGGAGGTCCACCTACAGGCCCTCTCTCCAAACAATTTTTCCGGAGGTCCACCTACAGGCCCTCTCTCCAGTTCCAGTTTCCAGTTTTATTTGCGCAAACTGCGTAAATTTAATTTTTGGGATAGGTGTGAAAAATAATATTACCTGCGTATCTATATTGCCCAACATTGGATACGGTAGCAACAAGAAGACCAAACACATGCTGCCAACAGGGTTCCGCAAATTCCTGGTCCACAATGTCAAGGAGGTCCAGGTTCTGTTGATGAGCAACAAGTCCTTCTGTGCTGAAATCGCCGACAACGTCTCCAACACAAAAAAAATTGATCTGTTCCTGTGCCTGATCCACCCAAGTTGAATCTGTCCCATCATGAGAAAGTCCCCCCAAGGAGTCCCCACTGTAACTTGCTTCCCATACAACTACCTCACCCCCCCGACACCTGTGTCTCGCCATTGTCCACCACCTCCTCAGACAACACTGGTAAATCCACACTGTCAGCACACGGAAACAGCAAAAGGGTCTTGCGAATTAGGGCAGAGAATGTTCTGGGCTAGCACATCAGGGAAGGGGTGACTATGGGGTTCCAGGGAGTACGTGACCACATGCAATATCCATTTAAAAGTCATGCCAGACTTGATCGAGCTCATAATTGACAATTGTACCGGTTGATGCTAAATTTTTAAGTTGGGGTCCTGCGTCGTCTTTCTGACTACATCCGGCTGTTGTCACCACCACACACGCTAGCCCAGGGGGCACTCCTCTGGCTCTTCCAGCGAAACCTCCTTCCCCCCACCTACAGGCCCTCTCTCCAAACAATTTACCTGGGTAGGGGGACGTATTAGATATTGTATTGATTTTTTTTTAGATCTTCTTTTAATTGCCTCCTGCGATAGACAGGAATCAAACCCAGGTCAACTGCTTGGGAAGCAGCTATGCTCACCACTATACCACCAGCAGCCACAGCAACTGATGAGAACAGATCCTAAACTTGATGTCAGCTGTAGTGCCAGCATGATCAGTGGTGTCACCTGCAGGCGGTGATGGACCTTCGTTGCACCTAGTTGGGTGCTTCCCTAACATATGATGGGTATTTGCATCGCCTTTCTTGGTCTGGGTGAGCACAATTGCCATGAGGGTAACCACCAGGCTGTTGCCTTAGAATTTGGGGTAATGGTGGGATTAAGCAGCCTCAGAGGCATCCATGCATGCTGCCCCTGCTGTTTCCTGTCCATTTCCGTGGTGTTTCCATCATTTTCTGAGGTTTCCAGGCTTTCACCCAGCCTTCTCTAGGCAGAGCCTTGGTCCCCTGCAAAAAATGCTCGAGTCTCCGATTGACTTCAATGGGGTTCGTTACTCGAAACGAGCACCCGAGCATCGGGAAAAGTTTGACTCGAATAACGACCTCCCGTGCATTTTAGTGCTCGCTCATCTCTAGTTACCATGCATGTGATTTCGCACAAGATCTTTAATCAAGATGGCTCATCACTCTCATTTCTCAAGCGGATGAGGTAAGCATGATGTTTTTTATTTTTTATCGCTATTCAGGGAAAATCAATTCGTTACCACAAAGCACAAGGAAATTCGGCTTTTCGACAAATCAAATTTTTCCCTGAAATTCGGTTTGAGTTCCATTTCGTGGAGTTCAATTCGCTCAACACTATTTAGAAGCTGAAACAATAAATATTCTTGAGTTTTCTTATTTTCTTGCTTGTTTGAACTCCTAAATTGACTGCTAATCAGGGGAAAGATAATTTAATTGGGCATCAATCCTCTAATTTAGAAAAAAAAATGGAGAACTATTGATTTCAGAGGAACACACAATGTAATGCTGGATATCAGGACCCCTTCATTCAATCATGCAGGTAATATTGAGGTGTTCCAGCTCCCCCATGCCCCCAATTAACCAATGAACACTTTTTCTTATAACTTGAAACATGTAGATGAATAAGGTAGCTTCCATTTTACTAATATCTGTCTACCTGATTCCCCTATTTATATTATTTTAGCATGGTTGAATTCGCCTGTTATTTCAGCGGATGAAGGGAGACACCACTTATCCAATTATCTAGAAGAAAAGAAGGGATCAATCCAATACAAATCCAACCAGTCAAATCCCTTTTTCTTCTCAGCCTTGCTGTCTTCATAGAACTAAGATTATTCGTGATGCCATTGAAATCAAGAATAAAAAAAAAACACATTAATGGCCAGCTTAAAATTAAAGTTATATGTTACAGATGAGCAAATTTCTAGAATTTCGCTTTGTGTCTGATTAGTATTTGAATTTATTCTACATGAATCAAAGTTGCTACAATTTGCCTGAAAACTGGTATATGACACTCCTAGGAATTTTTAAAATATCTTTTTATTATCTCTATTTCTTTTACAAATTTTTGCTCTTCTTTCCACCCCTTTTGAGCCTTGAATTCATATTAGAAACTTCCAAAAAGTGTCCCTTATTGGGGGTAGATGGTGTTTAAACACACAACGTGTTGTGGGAAAAAAGAGTGTCTTTTTGGGACCAATCATACAAAAATTATGCCTTAAGGGACACAGATAACTGTTCCTGTTTATACACGCACACATGTTAATGTCAGAAGAAAAAGTTGCTTGTTCTGCACAAATGTCCAAAACTTATACCTTAACCCTTACACTCCCAGCGCCGAACATCTACGGAGCTCTGATCGGGTGGGCGCAGGAGCTGTGCTCGCCCGATCAGCTGCAGGGGCCCGGCAGTGGCCGATAGGCGGACCCCTGCTGTATGCACCGGCATCGGTGAAAACACCGATGCCGATGCATTAACCCTCGCACTGCCGCGGTCAGCGCTGACTGCGGCATGTGTGATATCTGTGGTGGGAGGGAAAGCCCATCGGGTCCCCGCGCTGCTGTGATGGGGACCCGATGGCAGGGAAGGCAGCATCGGACTGCCTTCTACGGAAGCCTGTGAGATCCAGCCCCCTGGATCTCACAGGCAGCAGGCTGTAAGTGTAATACACTGTGTAATACACTTATAGCCAATGCATTACAATACAGAAGTATTTTAATGCATTGTGCAGGGGATCAGACCCCCAAAAGTTGAAGTCCCAGACTGGGACAAAAAATAAAGTGAAAAAAGAAATTAAAAAAATAAAATTTAAAAAAAAAAAAAATAAAAGTTTCAAGTAAAAAAACAAAAGAAAAAGCGTCCGTAAAAAATAAAAACAGTGTAAAAAAAAGCCATTTTCTGATCACCTTGCCTCACAAAAAGTGTAATACCAAGCAATCAAAAAGACATATTAATCCCAAAATGGTACCAATCAAGCCGTCATCTCGTCCCGCAAAAAGACCCTACCTAAGACAATCGCCCAAAAAATAAAAAAATATGGCTCTCAGAAAATGGCAACACAAAAAAAAGATTTTATTCTGTTCAAAAATGCATCTAATGTGTAAAACTTAAAGAGGACCTTTCATCACTTCTGACATGCCTGTTTTAATAGCTTCATGCATTCCCCATGTAATAACAATTATGGAACATCTATTCTTATGTCTCTATGTTGTGCCAATCCTTTATTATTTGCACTAGAAGTTATGAATGAATTGCTATTTCTCTTCAGTAAGGGAACAGAGGGGAGGTGACCAGTAGGGGGTGTGTCCCTGCACAGTCTGAACATGACAGCACTGATTGGATAGAGTCAGTCTGTGCAGGGACACACCCCCAACTGGTCACCTCCCCTCTGTTCCCTTACTGAAGAGAAATAGCAATTCATTCATAACTTCTAGTGCAAATAATAAAGGAATGGCACAACACAGAGACATAATAATAGATGTTCCAGAATTGTTAGTACGTGAGGAATGCATGAAGCTATTAAAACAGGCATGTCAGGAGCGGTGAAAGGTCCTCTTTAACAAAAATAAAAATGTTAGACATATTGCATATCACCGCGT
Organism: Rhinella marina; assembly: GCA_900303285.1. Taxonomy (NCBI): domain Eukaryota; kingdom Metazoa; phylum Chordata; class Amphibia; order Anura; family Bufonidae; genus Rhinella; species Rhinella marina. Next base: position 49,529 of record ONZH01016978.1, on the reverse strand, counting down.
CCGTAACAACCTGCTCTATAAAAATATTACATGAGATGGTCTCCCAGGTGAATGCTGTAAAAAAAAATTAAAAAAACTATGCTAAAACAGTCATTTTTTTCCCTCTTGCCTCACAAAAAGTGTAATAGCAGGCTATCAAAAAGACATATTAATCCCCAAATCAAACCATCATCTTGTTTCGCACAAAAATTAGACCCTAACTAAGACAGTCGCCCAAAAAAAAAAATATGGCTCTCAGAAAATGGCAACACAAAAAAAAAGATTTTGTTCTGTTCAAAAATGCATCTAATGTGTAAAACTTAACAAATATAAAAATAATAGACATATTGGGTATTGCCACGTCCGTAACAACCTGCTCTAAAAAAATATCACATGGTTTGCCCCTTCGGGTGAATGCTGTAGAAATATATTTTTTTAAACTATGTCAAAACAGCTATTTTTTTCACCTTGACTCAAAAAAAGTGTAATACCAAGCGATCAAAAAGTCTTATGTACCCCAAAATGGTACCAATGAAAACATCACCTCATCCTGCAAAAATGAGCCTCCACATAAGACAATAACTAAAAAAATAAAAATCAATGGCTCCCGCAAACTAATCCATCAAAATCTGTGCTGCAAAATCCATATGGCGCTCCTTCTGTTCTGAGTCCTGCCATGTGCACCCACAGCAGTTTATCACCACATTTAGGGCTAAAGCAACATTTTATTGGAAGAAATGAAACTTTTCATTTTCACAGCCAAGTGTTTCCAAATTCCGTAAAACGCTTAGGGGGTCAAAGTGGTCAGTACACCCCTTAATATATTCTTTGAAGGGTGTAGTTTCCAAAATTTGAGGGGTGTAGTTTCTAAAATGGGGTCATTTATTAGTGGTTTCCATTAGGTAAGCCTCACAAAATCACTTTATAACTGAATTGGTGCTAAAAAAAATGGTTTGGGAAATTTAGTTGAAAATTTGAAAAATTGCTTCTAAACTTCTAAGCCCTCTAACTTCCTAAAAAAATAAAATGACATTGACAAAATGATGCCAACATAAAGTAGACATATAGGTAATGTTAAGGTATCACTTTCTGTTTTAAAAGCAGAGAAATTGAAATTTTGAAAATTTTTTGTAAATTTGGGATTTTTTCATAAATAAAGGTTATATACAGTACAGACCAAAAGTTTGGACACACCTTCTCATTCAAAGAGTTTTCTGTATTTTCATGACTATGACAATTGTAGATTCACACTGAAGGCATCAAAACTATGAATTAACACATGTGGAATTATATACTTAACAAAAAAGTGTGAAAGAACTGAAAATATGTCTTATATTCTAGGTCCTTCAAAGTAGCCACCTTTTGCTTTGATTACTGCTTTGCACACTCTTGGCATTCTCTTGATGAGCTTCAAGAGGTAGTCACCTGAAATGGTATTCCAACAGTCTTGAAGGAGTTCCCAGAGATGCTTAGCACTTGTTGGCCCTTTTGCCTTCACTCTGCGGTCCAGCTCACCCCAAACCATCTCGATTGGGTTCAGGTCTGGTGACTGTGGAGGCCAGGTCATCTGGCGTAGCACCCCATCACTCTCCTTCTTGGTCAAATAGCCCTTACACAGCCTGGAGGTGTGTTTGGGGTCATTGTCCTGTTGATAAATAAATGATGGTCCAACTAAACGCAAACCCGATGGAATAGCATGCCGCTGCAAGATGCTTTGGTAGCCATGCTGGTTCAGTATGCCTTCAATTTTGAATAAATCCCCAACAGTGTCACCAGCAAAGCACCCCCACACCATCACACCTCCTCCTCCATGCTTCACGGTGGGAACCAGGCATGTAGAGTCCATCTGTTCACCTTTTCTGCGTCGCACAAAGGCACGGTGGTTGGAATCAAAGAACTCAAATTTGGACTCATCAGACCAAAGCACAGATTTCCACTGGTCTAATGTCCATTCCTTGTGTTCTTTAGCCCAAACAAGTCTCTTCTGCTTGTTGCCTGTCCTTAGCAGTGGTTTCCTAGCAGCTATTTTACCATGTAGGCCTGCTGCACACAGTCTTCTGTTAACAGTTGTTGTAGAGATGTGTCTGCTGCTAGAACTCTGTGTGGCATTGACCTGGTCTCTAATCTGAGCTGCTGTTAACCTGCGATTTCTGAGGCTGGTGACTCGGATGAACTTATCCTCCGCAGCAGAGGTGACTCTTGGTCTTCCATTCCTGGGGCGGTCCTCATGTGAGCCAGTTTCTTTGTAGCGCTTGATGGTTTTTGCGACTGCACTTGGGGACACTTTCAAAGTTTTCCCAATTTTTCGGACTGACTGACCTTCATTTCTTAAAGTAATGATGGCCACTCGTTTTTCTTTACTTAGCTGCTTTTTTCTTGCCATAATACAAATTCTAACAATCTATTCAGTAGGACTATCAGCTGTGTATCCACCTGACTTCTGCCCAACACAACTCATGGTCCCAACCCCATTTATAAGGCAAGAAATCCCACTTATTAAACCTGACAGGGCACACCTGTGAAGTGAAAACCATGACAGGTGACTACCTCTTGTAGCTCATCAAGAGAATGCCAAGAGTGTGCGAAGCAGTAATCAAAGCAAAATGTGGCTACTTTGAAGAATCTAGAATATAAGACATATTTTCAGTTGTTTCACACTTTTTTGTTAAGTATATAATTCCATATGTGTTAATTCATAGTTTTGATGCCTTCAGTGTGAATCTACAATTTTCATAGTCATGAAAATACAGAAAACTCTTTGAATGAGAAGGTGTGTCCAAACTTTTGGTCTGTACTGTATATTGACTCAAATTTATGACTGTCATGAAGTACAATGTGTCACTAGAAAACACTCTCAGAATGGCCTGGATAAGTAAAAGCGTTCTAATGTTATTACCACATAAAGTGACACATGTCAGATTTGCAAAAATCAGCCTAGGATTTAAGGTGAAAAGTGGCTCGGTACTGAAAGGGTTAATAGGGGAAGAATGCCTGGCCGTAGTTATACATGCACAAGTGTTAGGTTACATGCACACGAGTGAAAAAAAATATGTTAAAAACTGACATTTTTTATGGACGTTTATTTCACTGATGCATTTCTGAGAAACGAACGTTAAAAATGGACCCATTCCATTGTATGAGGGCAGTCTGTCAGTGTAAACTGCCAAGATAGGACATGTTCTATTTTTTTATGTCTGTTTTTCACTGACGTGTGATGGCCGTTAAATAAATGTACACCACATGTCTGTTTTTCACTTTTGTGTGCATGTAGCCTAATTGTCAGAAGAAACTGTGGATTGTTCTAAACGAGTCTGGAAAAAATAATTGGGAGCAGCAACAGTACAGTGTGGATGTGGAAAGGATGGGATAATAGTGTCATGTGGTCGCCAGTAGTGGTAGCAATATCAGCAACTGTTTAGTGGTTGTAGTAGTAGTAGTAGTAGTAGTGGAGGCTATGTAGCAGTAAGGCAGTAGTGGTAATTGAGGTTGCAGTAGGGGGATTAGCAGCAAGGAGCAACAGCTGTGGCAGTGGCGGCAGCCATACGGTACGTAACATGATAGTAGGCACGCCAATGGTGGCAGTGGCAGTATGCAGTAGCCATACAGTATGGAACATGATTGTAGGCAGGCAGACAGCAGCAATGACTTGATGGGGCACCATCAGCAACAACAGATTTATGTATTAATTGGCCTCAGCCGGAGGAGTGCTTGATGGTAAGGATACACCTGTCATTACATAAGTAAACAAGCATACAGTTTGCCTTCTGGGCAGTGTGCCTGAGGAATCAGTTCTTTCCAGCCCCGCTCCCCCCTGCCTCCACTGAGATGATTGAGTATTGTGCCTGGTGTCATTTTCATCCTCATCCTCCTGCTACTCCACCTTCTCTTCCTCCAGTGGACGCTCCTCATCCTCACCTTCCTCCAGGGAACTTTCTCATTGTGCATTCCCAACAGCTATATGTCAGCCAGCAAAATCAATAAGCTGTTCTTCTTCTGCCATTCTCTTGTTACATCAGGGTGAGCAACTGCTCCAGGATAAATATCAGAGGGGTGATGTTGTTGATGCTGCAGTTGTCATTACAATCTCTTCAAAGGGTCTTAGTAAGCAATACACATCTCTGATGAGCTGATGCTACCTGACCTCAAAACAACACATAGTCCCTGTTGAGATGGTCTAGTGCTGTGATGGCAAACCTCCGACACTCCAGCTGTGGTAAAACTAAAACTCCTAAGATGCAAACTTTTCTCAGAACTCTATAGAAATGAATGGAACATGCTGGGAGTCGTAGTTTCAGTCACAGAAAAATAATGCACTATAACAATAGATGCAAACACAACATATAGACTAAGTCCTCACTCTAATGATAAAATCTGAGACTCTTAGCCAATATATTTTGATCAAAACACATCTGTGCCCACCTACCCAGCGCCACGGTGGTCTCAGGTCAGGCAGGTGGTCCTACGCGAAACCTACCTATGCTGTTGTGCATCTATGTGCGTCTGAAAATGTAAAATCTTATAACATCCGAGTAACAGAGAAGGAATGCCATTTTTTGACTGCTGCCAAGTTGCATTTCTTCAGTTGGCACCATGCTAACCTATGTTTATGCTCAAGAGCTTTATCATTTGAAAAAGACTGCTTAGTTGCTAAAGATACTTATCCTAACAGTTAGGGCTCATGCACACGACCGGTGCCGGGCCGCGCCCGTATTGCGGCCCGCACACGCTGGGTCCGCAATACATGGGCACCGGCCGTGTGCAGCCCGCATCACGGAGCGCGGAGGCACGGAGATGCAGAGCGGAGGCACGGATCAGAACACCACGGAAGCACTAGGGTGTTCTTCCGTGGTGTTTCTGGCCGTGCCTCCGCACCCCAAAAAAGTAGCGCATGCACTACTTTTTTGCGGTGTGGACCGTCGGATGTCAAATGAATGGGTCCGTGATCTGAATGCGGCGGCCCCACTGTCAGTGCCCGTGCATTGTGGACCGCAAATTAAGGTCCACAGCATGGGCACTGAACGCACATGTTCTAGTGCATGAGCCCTTAGGCTAAGGCTACATAATGATTTTGGGTGTGAAACGTGCTGCACACCAAAGATCGCAATGAGGCACATCCAGCATTGCAACTATTGAAAATTAATGGGGTTGCATCCATCCAGCATGTTTGCATTTCTTGTGTCTGTCATGTCATTGTCAAGGCAAATTATCGTTCACAAGGCAACCTCATTCACTTTCATTAGCTGAGATAAAGAGCGCTACACTGCAATCTTTGGCTGTTCACCATGTGCATAAATCCATGCTGCATAAATTTGACCTGAAACAGATTTTCACCCAAGTCCTAAAAGTAGATAAAGTTAGCCAAATGAGTCAAAAATGTTAGATATTGTCATTTATTTATTGACAAAAATGATCCAATATCACATGCCCGTGAGTTGCAAAAGTATGTGAACCCTTTTTCTTTAGTATCTGGTATGACCACCTTTTGCAGCATTGTTTCCAATATATATTGATTAGTCCTGTACATGGGCTTTGAGGAAAATTAGCTGATTCCTCTTTACAAAACAACTTTAACTATGTTAGGCCCCATTCACACGTCCGTATTTTGCGGATCCGCAAAACACGGACACCGGCAATGTGCATTCCGCAATTTGCGGAACGCACATAATAGAAATGCCTTTTTTTGTTCCTGTATTCGGACAAGAATAGGACATGTTCTATTTTTTTCGGGAGCCACGGAACGGAAGTGCGGATGCGGACGGCACACTTTGTGCCGTCCGCATCTTTTGCAGCCCCATTGAAATGAATGGATCCGCATCCTATCCGCATAATTGTCCGCAAATGCGGAAACGGATGCGGAGAGGATGCGGATGCAAAATACGGACGTGTGAATGGGGCCTTATGCTGGTGGGTTTCCAACCCTGAACTCACTCCTTCCACATTTCAATTGCATTAAAGACTTCGACTTGGTCATTCCAAAATGCGCTTTTCTGCGCTAACCATTCTTTGGTAAATTGATGTGTGTTATTAGGAAGATTTATCAAACTGCTGTAAAGTAGAAATGGCTTAGTTGCCCATAACAACCAATCAGATCTTACCTTTTATTTTTCACAGCTGTTTTGGAAAATGAAAGGTGAAATCTGATTGGTTGCTATGGGCAACTAAGCCAGTTCTACTTTACACCATTTTGATAAATCTCCCCCATTGTCTTACTGCACTACCCATGTAATCTTGAGATTCAGTTCACAAACAAATGTCATGACCTTTTCATTCATTGAATTTGCTGATGTAATTCAGAATTCATTGTTCCATTAATTATGCCAGGCCATTCTGGCCCAGATGCAGCAAAACAGGCCCAAACCATTTATAATTTTCAATTTCATTAGTAGTGATGATCGAGCACCCAGATGCTCGGGTGCTCTGGCCGAGCACTAGGTGGTGCTCGAGTGCTCGGCGGAGCACCCGAGTATAATGGAAGTCAATGGGAGAACACCAGGCACCCCCTGCTCTGAAGAGGGGAGGGTGTCTGGTTCATAGAGAAAGTTGGAAACACCACTAAAAGTGTTTGGGAACATCGTGGGGAGGATGTCTGGATGCATCTTGTACACCGAAGTCGCTGCTGGGAACGAGAATTACGCCACTTTTACCACAAGAGAACATCGATTTTAGAGGAAAAATTGTTAGGAAACATATATTTACTTGTACGTAAAGCGCAAGTGCTGCCAAAAATTACACGGAACAGGCACTCCGATACAACGAGTATAAAGGAGGGCCTCATTCACATTGTGGTACAATTGTTCTTGTCGTGGGACTCCTACACTCATAAAGCCTATGCACTAAGTGAAAGGGCTTCCAAAAATTACACGGAACAGGCACTCCGATACAACGGGTATAAAGGAGAGCCTCATTCACATTGTGGTACAATTGTTCTTGTTATGGGACTCCCACACTCATAAAGCCTATGCACAAAGTGACAGGGCTGCCAAAAATTACAAGGAACAGACACTCCAATATACCCTTTATTACACATAAAGGAGGGCATCAGACACACCCGTGAAAAATTATCATTGATGGCCTGCTGGTGAGCTGACCGTTGAAAACATTATGGTTCAGGGCCTGCTGGTGAGCTGACCCTTGAAAACATTATGGTTGAGGGCCTGCTGGTGAGCAGACCCTTGAAAATATTATGGTTGAGGGCCTGCTGGTGAGCAGACCCTTGAAAATATTATGGTTGAGGGCCTGCTGGTGAGCAGACCCTTGAAAATATTATGGTTGAGGGCCTGCTGGTGAGCAGACCCTTGAAAACATTATGGTTCATGGCCTGCTGGTGAACGCAGCCGAATAAGCAGTTTCATACAGTATGATGGAGGAGGAAGAGGACGAGAATAGGAAGGGGTACATGAGAATACAGTGTATCCAATACACCCTAAAAGCCACATTTAAATTTCCTTCTTGTTCAGCCGCTTTCCTGTGGTGGGGTAGCGAAGTCAGGGGCAATCCATGCTTTGTTCATCTTGATAAGCGTCAACCTGTCAGCATTGTCAGTTGACAGGCGGATGTGCTTATCAGTAATTATTCTCCCAGCGGCAGTAAATACCCGCTCTGACAAATGCTGGCAGCAGGGCAGGCCAGCACCTCCAAGGCTTAGAGCGCCAGTTCGTGCCACGTGTCCAGCTTTGACACCCAATAATTATAAGGCACAGAGGGATCGCTGAGGACATTGACATGGTCAGCTAGGTACTCCTTTACCATCTTCCAAAACTTTCCCTCCTTGTGACACTAGGCCGTTCATCAGGGTGAGGGTGCTGGCGGGGTGTCATGAAACTGTCGACTTGCCTTTGATGGAACTGCTGTGTGTTCCCCTCGTCTCCCTTCCTCTGGTGGCCAAGGAACTACGTACTCTGCCGCCTGTGTTGTCAGCTGGAAATTTTTGGAGCAATTTTTCTACAAGGGCCTTCTGGTATTGCACCATTTTAGTTGTCCTCTCCGCCACAGGAATGAGAGATGAGAAGTTCTCTTTGTACCGGTGGTCGAGAAGGGTGAACAACCAGTAATCGGTGTTGGCTAAAATGTGTATAACGCGAGGGTCACGGGAGAGGCAGCCTAGCATGAAGTCAGCCATGTGTGCCAGAGTCCCAACAGACAAGGCTTCGCTCTCCTCACCAGGAGGATGACTCTCAATCTCCTCTTCCTCCTCTTCGGCCCATCCACGCCAAAGAGATGGTGCAAATCTGCTCTGGGTGCTACCCTGTGTAGCGGTGGCAACCGCTCCTCCTCCTCCAATTCGCGCTGAGAAGACGAACCGAGGGTGGTCTGGCTATCACCCTGTGTCGGGTCTTCCCCCATTTCCCCCTCCTCCACATGCAAAGCGTCTGCCTTTATTGTGAGCAGTGAGCTTTTTAGTAGACACAGAAGTGGGATAAATATGCTGATAATTGCATTATCGCCGCTCACCATCTGTGTAGATTCATCAAAGTTGTGTAAAACCTCACAGAGGTCAGACATCAATGCCCACTCGTCGCTTCTGAAGAGTGGAAGCTGACTGGAAAGGCGCCGACCGTGGTGCAGCTGGTACTCCACTAGTGCCCTCTGCTGCTCGCAAAGCCTGCCCAACATGTGAAAGGTGGAGTTCCAGCGCGTGCTCAGGTCGCACAGCAATCGGTGAGCTGGCAAGCGAAGGCACTGCTGCAGTGTTGGCAGGCCAGCTGAAGCTCTAGGTGACTTCCTAAAATGTGCACACAGGTGACGCACCTTCACCAGTAGCTGAGGCAAATGGGGGTAGGTTTTCAGAAACTGCTGCACCACTAAGTTGAAGACATGGGCTAGGCATGGTATGTGTGGGAGGTTGCCGAGCTCCAAAGCCGCCACCAAGTTGTGGCCGTTATCAGATACAACCATGCCTGGCTGTAGGATGAGTGGGGAGAGCCACAGCTCAGCCTGGTCCCTTATGCCCTGCCACAGCTCTGCGGCAGTGTGCTGTTTGTCACCTAAGCAGATAAGCTTCAGCACAGCCTGTTACCGCTTCCCACTGTTGTGGTACACTGCTTTCAGCTACTGACTGAAGTCCGACTGGTGCTGCAAGATTCTAATTCTGCAGTGGAAGTGGAGGAGGAGGCGGAGGAGGAGAAGGAGGGGTTGCAGCCGCTAGTGTAGGTGGTGGCGGAAATACGGACTGAAGTAGGGCCCGCAATCCTTGGCGTCGGTAGCACCTGTGCCATCCCAGGGGACGACTCGCTCCCAGCCTCCACAACGTTCACCCAATGTGCCGTCAGGGAAATGTAGCGTCCCTGGCTACAAGCACTTGTCCATGTGTCAGTTGTTAAGTGGACCTTCCCCGTAACTGCGTTGGTCAGGGCCCAGGTTATATGGTGGTGTAAGGCGGGGACGGCGTCCACCAGCTGGTGTAAGCCTCGGTGTCCACCAGCCTAAATGGCAACATTTCCAGGGCCAACAATTTTGAAAGTTGCACGTTTAGTGCTATGGCCTGTGGGTGGGTGGCAGGGTATTTGCGCTTGCGTTCAAATGCCTGGGGTATGGACATTTGAACGCTGCACTGGGACACTGCAGTGGAAGTGGTGGCTGATGGTGTCTGCGAAGGTCCAGGTGCAGGGCGGGAGGCATCAGGGTCTGCGTTTTGGGCAGCACGTAACAGAGGGAAAGAAGAGGCAGTGGTGTGACCTGCAGACACAGGTGGTGGACCCTGGCGTTCGGCCCACCTATTAGGGTGCTTTGCTTTCATGTGGCGGATCATACTGGTGGTGGTCAGGTTGCTGGTGTTCATGCCCCTGCTCATCTTGGTACGGCACAGGTTGCAAACGACAATTCTTTTATCGTCAGCACTCTCCTCAAAAAAATGCCAGACTGCGGAACACCTACCCCTTGGCAAGGGAAATTGCCGCAAGGGGGTGCTCTGAGGAACAGTTGCGGGCCTGGTTAGCATGGCCTGCCTTCTCCCTTTTGCCACCCCATGGCCGCTTGCAGCCTGTTGCGGTGCTGAGGATCCCTCCCCCCTTGTACTGCTGTCCTCGCTTGGCTTGCCACCTTTCCAGGTTGGGTCAGCAATTTCATCGTCCACCACCTCCTCTTCCACTTCCTCACTCTGGTCCTCCTCCTGACATGGTGAACGAACAAGAACCTGACTTAACTGTGTCTCATCCTCATCATCAACCTCTTGAGACAATAATTGCCTTTGACTTATTGGCAACTGTGTCTCATCCTCATCATCAACCTCTTGAGATGCTAATTGCCTTTGACTTAATGTCTCATCATCATCATCCACCTCGGGAGAAAATACTTGTCGTTCCCCACCGTCATCTTCTTCAGACTGTGGATGATCAAAAGTTTGAGAATCAGGGCACAATATCTCCTCATGTGCCACTTCAAGCAAGCTTGGCGACAGGCCCAAATCAATGAACGGTGATGAAAAAAGCTCCTCGGAATAACCGAAAGTGGCATCAGTTCTTTGCCCAGACTCTGCATGGTGGGAAGAAGGAGGATCAGGGTGAGGATGTGGTTGCCAGACTCTTGGCTACTGAGACTGGACTTTGTGGAAGAGAGGGTGGTGCTTAACCGACTGGAAGCACTATCACCTGCAATCCAACTGACTACCTGCTCGCACTGGTGTGGCTGCAAGAGTTGTGTTTTGCGCCTCCCTGCAAACTTGGACATTAAGCTATAAGTTTTGGATGACTTTGTTTCTTGCGCTCTGCCAGCAGGCACAGTATCACCACGACCAGAGCCATGGCCTCTGACTGCAACATCAGCAGCACGCCCACTTCCCCGTCCCTTACTACTCGCCTTGCGCATATTTAATAGTATATGTGCAGCTTTGTCGCAATTTCAGTAGTGCAGATTTTTATTGTCTCTGATCTGAAAAATTTAACAGAAATGTGTAGAATGCGCTAACGTTAAACAGTAGACACAGCGAAGGTACTGTCGCCTTGATTAGCGGCAGAAACAATGACAACGGATGTCAGTTATATATTATACAGTAACGGTGGATTTCACAAAACGTGCTGTGAATGACGGCTTGATTAACGGATGAACAATAGGACAATGGATGTCAGCTATATATTATACAGTAACAGTGGATTTCACAAACCGTGCAGTGAATGACGGCTTGATTAACGGATGAACAATAGAACAACGGATGTCAGCTATATATTATACAGTAACGGTGGATTTCACAAAACGTGCAGTGAATGACGGCTTGATTAACGGATGAACAATAGAACAACGGATGTCAGCTATATATTATACAGTAACGGTGGATTTCACAAAACATGCTGTGAATGACGGCTTGATTAACGGATAAACAATAGGACAATGGATGTCAGCTATATATTATACAGTAACGATGAATTTCACAAAACGTGCTGTGAATGACGGCTTGATTAACGGATGAACAATAGGACAATGGATGTGAGCTATATATTATACAGTAACGGTGGATTTCACAAACCATGCAGTGAATGTCGGCTTGATTAACAGATGAACAATAGAACAACGGATGTCAGCTATACAGTATATTATACAGTAATGGTGGATTTCACAAAACGTGCTGTGAATGACGGCTTGATTAACGGATAAACAATAGGACAATGGATGTCAGCTATATATTATATAGTAACGGTGGATTTCACAAACCTTGCAGTGAATGTCGGCTTGATTAACGGATGAACAATAGGATAATGAATGTCAGCTATATATTATACAGTAACGGTGGATTTCACAAACCGTGCTGTGAATGACGGCTTTAATGAACGGATGTTCGGCCGAGCATGCTCGCTCATCACTATTCATTAGGGCAATGTTCCCCAACATATGGCTCTCCAGTGGTTGTAAGACTACACTTTCCATCATACAGAGACCCTGCGGTTATCAGGGCATGATGGGAGTTGTAGTTTTGCAACAGCCAGAGAGCCACAGGTTGGAGATTACTGCATTAGGCTAATTTAAAAAAATGATGCAAAGATGGATGTATCCTTTAATGGATAGAGGTTTGCTGAAAGAGACTCCTGCCATTAGGAATATCGGGGTGCACTGGGTCTCCAACAGTATTTAGGTAGGTGGTACCGGTCAAAGTAGCATCCACATGAATGCCAGGACCCAAGGTTTCCCCAGCAGAACGTTGTCCAGTATATCACATTGTCTCCAGCAGCTTGTCGTTTTACCATAGTTACCATGGTACGAATTCTTCTACAAGTATACGACACACATGTAACAGGCGATCCTCAAAATGGTCCTGCATATTAGGCGTGCATCTTCCATTACTCAAGTTCTGAGACTCACTTTTGACAGCTGACAGAGGTCAGCATTAGAGATGAGCGAATCTATTCGTCGATTCATTGATTCGTATCAAATCTTGGACATTTTTAGCTGCAAAGCGAATCCGAATATTAGGTGATTCGCTTTGGCTTTCTACGCATTCGCTAGTTGTCCTATAATGTACATGCTATTCCTACGTATACGATGGTGCGTACGAATTCAATTCATTAGCGAAATTTTACTGTTAGTTCGTTTATCGTGCGCAAAAGCCCGGGAAGAAAGCGGTCACCTGACCTAGTGGGCAGGGCTTACTCTGATTGGCTCAGGCTCGGTAAGCCAGTGACGCATCACTTCTGCGGGGACTGCTGAGACGAGCAGAAGCACTGTGTGTGAAGTTCTGAGACTCTGAGACCTGTTTTGTGAAAATTGGGGTGTAATTGCTCTGGGAATCCATATTACAGATATCAGGGATACTGCAGGGCAAGTGCAGGGCCAGTTCAGGGCTAGTAATTAATCAGGCAGGGAGAGAGAGACAGGGAGATACAGGGACAAAGACCAGCTGCAGGGCCACAGAGTGAATTGAAAAATGTCTGGAATGGATAAGCAAAAGGGGTGCAGTTCTCAACCAGACCTCGAGCTCTAAAAAAAGGAGAAGGTAGCACAGGGCAGAAGTGCCAAAAGACCTGTAGCTGGAGCATCTACTAGTAGTATTCGTAATACTTTGCCGTTGTTCCACCAGGCTAACCCACCAAGGTGCAAAATTGTAGTGGAGGAGAAAGTGGATGAGGTAGTGGAACGGATGGCACGCTCATCTCAGTCTCAGCCGGATGATCTGCTGTCATCTGCTGATACAGTATCCATATGAAGCCAGGGGTCAGACTCAGAGCGTTCCTCCTGCTCCACCATTCCTCTCCAGCAAAGCCCTTCATTTTCGTACGCAATTTATACGCTTATGCGTACGTGTTCGATGAGGTTGCGTACCTTTTTACCTGAAAGTTCGTTATTAGTGCGCGAATGTTCGCTAAAAGCAATATAATTACGTATATTTTGTACGCAAATTCAACAAATCTATTCGTCGAATATACGAATCTTAGAAAAAGTTTGGCGAATGTTCGGCAAATAAAATTTAGCATGATTCGCTCATCTCTAGTCAGCATGGGCACTCTGACCATTATTTAGAGCCCTACTAAGCAAGTGGCTATGCATTGTGTGTTCTGACACCTTTTCGTCAGAGGCAGCAATTACAGTACTTTTTTTTAGCAATCTGTGATACAATCTAAACCCTCAGGGATAGCCTTCACCTCCCACATGCATCTATGACCCTTGGTCACCCATGACTATGATGCTGGTTCACCAGTTGTCCTTTCTTCTGCCACTTTTGGTAGGAACAAACCACTGCAATCTGGAAACACCCTACAAGATCTGCAGTTTTAGAGATGCTCTGACCCATCTAGACCTCGTCATATTTGGTCACATCTATATACTTGCCCATTTTTTCTTGATCCCAATACATCAACTTCAAGAATTGACTCTTCACTCGCTGCCATCCCTGAGCAGGTGTCATTGTTATGAGATAATGTCTCGTTACTGTAGGTCTATTGGATAAATCAAATTGACACTATCATTGCAATAACATATAGTTTGTGTCAAGGAGTACAGAGGGACACATTAGAAACCACACTGTTCAGTTCAGTATGTGAATCACAAACAGAACTGTCCTGCAGACAGGCTACTGCCTCACATAAGGTCAGAACACTCATTTGAAACAGTCTGTCCTGCCATTCCAGTGAATGAAGGTCAAGGGTTAATTGAAACTGAGAGAATAATATAGAGGTGTGCTCTTCAGTGCAGAAGCTAGGAGTCTTCGCTAATTCCACATTTAATACTGTAAAAATCAGCGACCATATATACTGTAATTATTTAGAAACGTTCGCCTAGAAGCAGAGCAGTGTCTAAATCATTTATTATATCTTCCTCAGTTTGCTATAGTAAATCACCATCAGGATTTTCATGGCGGCACAGAGTATTTAAATGCATGAATTTGATAAAATGTCATCTGTCTCATGCTGTTAAAACATAAACTGGGACAGGTTTGATCATTATTGGTGTGAATGGGATCTAGAATACTTCAGTTCTTTGTAGCCTGCTTACAGACAATAGAAAAGCAATGATGTATGTCAAATTCAGCCCTTCATATTATTACAATGTTCCTAAAGAGAAGAGATTTTAATTTTTTCAGTCCCTTTAAGCAATTGCTCTTTATTTCCCCAAATATAATACACAGCAATCACAGATCCCCAATAAGCAGCTGCTCATTTTCCCTGTAGCCGCCAATATAGAGCAAATGTAATATTACATGTAGCCAATCAAATTAATAAATGCATGGCCCAGGAACCAGACACAGAGCCACTTCTAAGGGTAGGTTCGCACTAGCGTTATGCCATTCCATTATAGGTTCCGTTTATACCGCAATATAACGAAATGCCCAGACGGAATGCAAAATGGAAGTCTTTAAGAGGCATTCAGTTTTGCATCATCCTAACAGAAGTCTATGGGCAAGCATAACGGATCTGTCTGGTTTCCATTATGCAGCGGAGAGCATCACAGCCAGGGAGAAAAAAAAGCTAACCTTCTCCCTGGCTGTGACGCTTTCCATTGCCATTAGACCGCGCTGCAGCCTGGGAGAAGGATACACCCATTGAGAAACAGTGTCATCTCCTCCTCTCTGTACCGATAATGCTAATTTACATACCAGGTAGGAAAAGTAAAAGGAGGGCACAGCAGGTGAATGGAGCACCGAACAGATAAACTAGTAAGAAATCTTACATCCCTTCACTATACCCTACACAACCCTCTATTTCTTTGATAATGTCTGGACCCATGATCCTCTTTAAGTCCCCCTGGGTGACTATAACTAGTATTCATTATATTGCCCATTGTGTTCATTGATGGCTATATAGCCATCATTGAACACTTCATTTTCAATATAAAAAAACAGTGCTGCCACCTGGTGGCCTGTATTGGTATATTTCACTAATAGGTGCGGAACCCCGCTTGACACTATTAGTACAGTATAACAGTTTCACGGATCTCAGCCAGGGAACACTGTTAAGGATGCAGGAGTGCGTGGCTCTCGCTTCCGGACTGCTCAAATGGCGTGGTCACATTTGACCAAAGCATATACTGTAGGGATGAAATGTATGTGATCAACCTTATGGCTGATCGCATACATGTGCCACAGGCCGCAGGTTTGAAACAGCAGAAACCTGGTGGATACGGCACCTGCTGCACTCACGAGCAGGGCCATGTTTCAAGCCACGACTTCCACCAGTACATATACGGCGGAGGTCACAAAGTAAATAATATAAAAAAGGTGTTGATTAAAGCCTAGGTCACAAGTGTAAAAGCTACACCTTCCCTTATCACCTGGGGTGTGGTTATAGGAGGCACAGAAGTAGTCACATCAAGACAGTGGGGGGTCTTAGCTGATCTTGAGACCCCTCTCTCACGGCAGTATTATAAATGGAACAAGCTGAAGCTTCATATTATGACTATGATGCCACCTAATGAGATGCCAGATGTGATGTGGTATACGTACACATTTCTCATAAATTCAATGTTATTTATACAGACTGCTGATAATATCGCTGCACCCACACACTAAGCATTTATAAAACAGCTGCTGTTGTATTGAATGATGTCTTGAGGGTTCCTTGGGTATGGGACCTGGTTTCGGTACTCCAAGGACCACGCTAAACAACTTAATATTTGGCATCTTATACTGGTATTTGGCAGAGGGTACAGGCTCCCTAAACATGTGGTCTGGTAACAATTGCAACCTTTTTTTGACCCATGTAGTTATGGTAATTGACATGTGTAACATTTATACAACATAAAATATAATCTTTCCTGTTTGAAATAAGTATATTAGCTGAAGCCAGGGCTGTCACTGTGGCCACCAGAGGGTTAAGTCTCTGTTCATCATGACACCGCCCGTAGGAGTCTCACGCTCCTCTCTCCCTTTTATTTAAATCCCCACAGGAGAACATGATCTTAAAAATCAGATCAATCAGAATTACAGATCACCGCAGTACTGACAGTGAACTCCCTTATTCTGGGATGGCATTTAACAACTAATTAGGGAATACTTTGTTACTGTCTGACTATTACCAATCAATACGTCTCATGTCAGTCTCCTCTCTCTCTGCCTTGTTTTTTTTTTCATTCTGCCTTTCCTTTCATCTGCCTTGGTCTAGATGAGCTTTTTCCTTTCGCTTTCTGCCGAGCGTCTTTTCTCATTCTTCTCACACAGTCAGATGTCAAGTCTCACTCATTCAGAGTAATACTCATCCCTCTTATCCCTGACGCTCTTACTCTGGATCACAATAATCTCAAAATCCACTGCCAGATAGACTTCTGTGGCTTCTCAGGGTAAAAGACCCTCACTCTATATCCATGAGAACTGACGGCGGCATTGTTGCATGCAGCCAGAAAGCAATTAGTACCTACTGTATTATTCAACAATACATCAGAAATGCTGATACATAATATATAAAGACATTAGAGGACAACCGGTGACATCAAACCATGTCTAATCTGTAGCAAATATTTGCCCTCTACTTCTCTGCACGTTATTGTCAATTATACAGTAGTTATTGCATGGTTTTAAACCTTCATTATTATAAATGATGTGAGAAGATTATTCTGTAACAAATACACGTAATACTATATAATATATACTATACACCACTGGTAGGTTAAACAACTTATAGTATAGAATGTATGGTATGATCAGGGACAGATATGAGACGATTTGCCCTAATAGATGGGTCACCACCAAGCCAAATACTAAACTTGTTTCAGCTTCCAAGTCTACCTTGACAAGTCCATGTTGATGTTCTGAGCTGCCGAAAATGGACCTGGTGGACAAGGCCCTATGTCACTTGTTATACATCTGTTCATATTAAGATAGCACATAGGATTTTGATTTTGATACATAAGAAGTTAGCTTAACAACAGTGTGAAAAGTTCTGAATTTTCTTCCTCCACCCAGCAGTAACAGAAACAGAGCTTGACTATAAGGTCCAACTGGACTGGAGTTTCTAGTAGTTATGAGGACCACCCTCTGTCTATAAAGAGCATTTTGATAGCACTTGTGATCCTCAGTGTTATCATGCACACCTATGGTAGACCATCAATAAGATCAAATATATTATTTGTGAATTAACCTATAAAAATAGATCCTAGTGGTAAAAGATTGTCTTTAAAACCAGCTTGTTTTGGTTTGTTGTTAGAGATGCTCCCCAACTACTAAAATACATCAATAAATGGAAATTAAACAATTTAAAAATCTTACAAAAAATTCTTTCTGGTCCCTCATGATATGAAAGTGTGGACTCTCAGCCAAGGGAGATCAGGAAGCAGAGAACAAGTGAGTATCTCTTAGGGCTCGTTCACATCACCGTTAGGGCTTCCGTTCAGTCTTTCCGTTATAACATCGTTATAACGGAAAGAAACGGAATCCCTAGGACGGACATCAAAACGGACACCTTTAAGAGGCATTCCGTTTTGATCCGTCATAATAGAAGCCTATGGCTCTGCATAACGGATCCGTCTGGTTGCCGTTATGCTGGACGGAAAACAAAGTCCGCAAAAAACGGATGACATATGGATACATCCTTTCCGTTTTTTACGGAAAAACGGAACGGATGTCCTGGAAAAACTGAGCTTTTTGCGGAACAACGGATCCGCAAAAAACTGACCGTTTTCCAGGATGTGCACACATACGGACGTGTGAATGTAGCCTAAGGGAAAGATCTGCATCTGTTCTGTGTTTAGAGTCGCACCTGGTTTTGGCTCAAAGTCACTGATGGAAATCACTGACCAAAACACTGACGTGTGAATTAGGCATTAAAATTAGGATTTTCAGCCTTTGGGAAAGGCCAGGTTACTGTATATGCAGGATTTTAATTAAAGATTGAACAATTTGAAATGAAATTTAATGTGGATTTTCAGGATCACTGGTTGAGGGTAAGACCCCAATTGCATCAGGTCATCAGGTTTCCGTTTTTATACAGAAGATATTTCTTGAATAGATATTTCAGATGACTCATAAGGGAAAAGATGGATTGCTTGGTAATTACTGCAAATTCTGATATATAATAGATAAGATACTGTATATAATCATTTGAGGGATTCTGATTGAGATGTTATACTGTAACATAACTAATTTCATTTCAGATGGTTAGGACTAGTGCTGAGCAAATTAAAGCATCTGAAGAGAAACTCGATCCGAATTTCAGGAAAAATTTGATTAGTCACAAATCCGAATTTTCTGGCGATTCGTGGTATCGAATAAAGTTTTTTTTTTTCTAAAATGGGTGCTGTACATGTTACAAAGTAAAATTAAGAAGCCTGGGAAGGTGGGATCACCCATAATGCCGTGCAGCCAGCCAATCAACAGATAGCCAGCCCTTGTCATGTCACAGCCCTATAAAAAGTCTTACCCTGCCCGTTGTCCTCCATGAACTTACTGCAGGGAGAGACGTTACAGGCACTAGGGAAAGTGATTAGGAAAGACTTTATTTACAAAATATTATTTTTGAACAGTTCAGGGACAGTTTAGAAATGGTATAGGGATATAATAGGGAGGCTTCATCCACACTATTGGGAGAGTGCAGTGGCCTATTGAACAGTTTAAAGCTTGGCTAATAGAGAGACTATTCTATTACACATTGCTGTACTAATTGGGGTTAACAATCATTCCAATACTGATGATTTTAGATTGTTCACATTCTTTTATACATAAATAAATCCGTTAGTCCTTCATTCTGTAATTGGGCTGAAATAGTGGCCTGAAACTACTGATTTTGTAGGGTTTAAGTTCTTTTATACATAAGTAAATCTGTTAATCCTAGATTCTGTAATTGGGGTGAAATAGCGGTCTGATACTACTGATTTTTGGGGATTCATGTTCTTTTACACATAAGTAAATCCGTTAATTATTGATTCTGTAATTGAGGTGAAATAGCAGTCTGATACTATTGATGTTATTCACACATTCACATTCACTTATACATAAGTAAATCCATTAATCCTTCATTCTGTAATTGGGGTGAAATACTGGTCTGATGCCACTGATTTGTGGGGTTCACCAGCAGGGTGCAAGCATGGCCGTGAGTCAGCAGGGTGGCAGCAGTGTGAGATCTGGAGCCAAACGTGCCCGGGGTAGACCATCTGCTACTCAGAAGCCTACCTCTCTGCAAACAACTAGCAGTGTATAGGTTCATAGAGGCAGCAACAGGCAATCAGCAAGCAGTGGTGGGGGTAAAATTCCCTACTCGCCGGTGTTGTAATTTTTCATCAAATCAGCGGAGGATGTCACCATGGCCGTGTGTAGAATCTGTGGGCAGAAGGTTAAGCATGGCCAGGGTGCCAATGTTGGCACCACGGCCCTGCATCAACACAGGCAGTGTCACCATAAAGTGTCCTGGGAAAACCATGGCGCTAATGTTGTGGTACAGCCTGGGGCATCTCCTAGCGGCTCACAAGCCTTTCAGTCAAGGCTCCATCACCTCAGCAGAAGGGAGCTGTGCTTTCTTCCCATCATCTATGGGTCCTGATGCTCCTCCTCCTCCTCCTCACCACTTATTCTGGCAGCAATCGATCACTGAGTCAATTGCTAAAAGACAACAGTATGCTTGCACTCATTCAACGGAGCAGATACTGAATGTGCTCCTGGCCAAGTTGTTGGTACTACAGTCTTCCCTTTCCATGTGTTTGACTCTGCACCTTTCAGAGAACTGATGGCTTGTGCCGAGCCAAAGTGGAGAGTCCAAAGCCATCATTACTTCTCCAAAAAGGCTGTACCAGCCCTGCACATGTATGTTGAGCAGAAGATGGGCCAGTCCTTGAGCCTGACGGTGTCTGCTAAAGTTCACGGCAGCGCTGACATGTGCCGCTATAACTACGGTCAAGGACAATATATGTCCTATACGGCCCACTGGGTAAATGTGGTTCCTGCCCAGCCACACCAGCAACTTGGCCAGGTGACGGCACTGCAGCCTCCGAGTTCTCAAGCTGCGAGTCCTGTGCCAATGTCCTCCTCTGCCTCCTCATCCTCAACCTTGTCCTCAGCCTCCATTGTAGGCACAGTTCTGATGGTCCTCCAGCATACCACCTAAGCAGAGTACGGAGGTGTCATACTGTTCTGCACCTGGTTTTCCTGGGCTAACGGAATCCTGCATGCGTCCACCCATCTGCAACTGGGCTAACGGAGTCCTGCATGCGTCCACCCATCTGCAAGACATCTTGACAATGGACAGGATTTGGAAACTGTGCATGCACTTCAGCCACTCTTACACTGCAAAACACTCCCTCCTTGAGCTGCAAAGGCAGAATAGCGTTCCCAAACATTGCCTCATATGCAACGTTTCCACCCATTGGAACTCCGCCCTCCACATGTTGGACTGACTGTATGAGCAGAGGAAGGCCATGAACAATTTCTTAATGATGCAGGCAGACAGGAGTACTCTCCTATGTAACTTCTACGTTAGGCAGTGGCAGCTCATGTGTGACACCTGCCGTTTGCTCAGGCCCTTTGAGGAGGCCACTTTATTTGTCAGTCGCCAGGAATGATGTCATTCCACTGTTGCAGCTGGCCGGGGACAAGAGACAAGGCACCTACATATCATGGCCACCTGAGCTCTGTGGGGGCTGAAGGAGGAGGAGGACATTCAAACACGGAAATTGGTGGTTTAGCTGCCCAAGTGAAAGGAGAGGAGCAGGAGTAGCTGGAGGGTGATGAGAAAGATCAGGCAGATGACCCTGACACCGTGGTAGTATGCAGTGAAGATGGAGGCAGGGAGTTCCACTGAGTCCCTTGCGCTCATGGCCAGATGCATGCTGAGTTGCTTGCGTGGTGATAGCTGTATTATCACCATTCGGCAGAGGTATAACTATTGGCTCTCCACCATGTTAGACCTTCGCTACCGCTCCAATATGGGGGCCTTTTTTCCACTAGTTGAGAGAGAGGATAAACTCAACTACTATCAAGACATCCTATGCAGTCAGTTGGCCGCTGCCGATGTGTGCCATCACCCATCCTCACGAAGGTCTGACCAGGCAGGCCCTTTGTGCTCACGCTCCATGGCCATGACTGCTGGAGGGGGTTGGGGGGGCAGCACCACTCCATCAGCAGCAGCTTAAGTCTGGAGTCTCTAATGAGCACTTTTCTTCACCCGCCTACTGAAGAAACCACCCAACACCAGCAGCAGGACATGAAGCAGTGATTGGGCTACTATGTTGACTCCTCAATGCATTTGCCACCATCACCACTCTGTGACTGAGACACTAGTGTCCCTGTTTGGCCTTGTTAACATTACCATTTATTTGACCCTTCTTCTGATGTGTCAAAAGAGCTGAAAATTTAAAAACAAAACCGATTCTGCTTTTGGAGCATTCTTAAGACCTCTATCACATGGTCAATATTTTGCATCAGGATTTGCTCATGATTTGGAAGCCAAAAGCATGAGTGGGATCAAAACACAGAAGACATGCAAATATTTCCATCACGTTATCTCTGTGTTGGACCCACTCCTGTTTTTTTGGCATTAGCAATACTGATGAAATTCGGATGCAAAAAACTGACCAAATACTGACTGTGTGAAGGATCCTTTTTTTGGGGGTTGTTCTTGTGATGGATCAGAAGAAGGGAAAAATAAACATTGACTTCAACACAAACATTCTCCTGACACCCTCTCCACTCTGTCAGGGGTACACTACTTGTATCACCGTGTAACAGAACAGGTTCTCTAGCAATCTATGTGAAATCAGCTGACGGTGTAAAAGGAGAGCTCTCTTTCAGTCTGTAATAGAATCTTGGGCCACTGCACAGTTAAGTCCGTTATACCTGATGCTAACATTGATCAGTAAGATTGAGTTCACACTTCAGTTTTTCGGTCAGTTTTTGACATGTAACTGACCAAATATGTGAATTGTGAATTGAGTCTAAGGGCTTGTGCACACAACTATATCTATTTTGCGGTCCGCAAAACCAGGATCTGCAAAAAAACTGGATGACATCTGTGTGAAGTCCGTGTTACATCTGTTTTTTTTGCAGATCCAATGTAACAATGCCTGTCCTTGGCTGCAAAACATACAAGGATAGGACATGTTCTATCTTATTTGCGGAACGGCCATGTGGACATACGAATACGGAATGCATGCGGAGTCATTTCAGGTTTTTTTTGTGGCCCCATTAAGATGAATGGTTCTACATACGGGCTGAAAGAAAAACGGAATGGACATGGACAAAATATATGTTCATGTGCATGAGCCCTAAGAGTGACATCTGTCACCGGCCTGTCATAGTGACGCGCAGTAACTTTTTCACTACCACAGCGGACTAGCTATGCATGTTTCTGCAATGCACAATGATGTACACTGAGATACATGCTCCCTGCAGCCGAGAAATAGCTGATTTTTAATGTGCTTTGTGACAAATTAATTTGCATCAAATCAAATTTTATTAAAAAAGTCAATGAATTGTCTGAATTGAATTTTTGAAAACTTCGCTCATCTCTACTTAGGACTTTTGGTCACAGGACTGTTGCCCCAATGTTTAACTATGGGAGAAAGTAGTGTGAAATTCAGAAGTTTGCCCAGGAGTCCTTGCCTTAAAGAGGACCTTTCACCATTTTTAAAAAATCAAACTACACTATGTACCTCATAGTATATCCCCCTCTGAGGGCAGCGGCGCTTTTTTTTTTTCAAAAGGTCCCCCGGTGGCTTCACACGGCCCCCCCTTCTTCTGTCGGGCTTTATGTAAATTCAGAAGCATCGGAACAGGGAGGAGGAGACTCCCTGTTCCTCAATGGGCGTTGCTTCTGCCCTGCTGTGAGCGCTGTCCAATGAGAGCGGACCGCTCACAGCAGGGCCGAAGGAGTTCAACCCTGCTGTGAGCGGTCCGCTCTGATTGGACAGCGCTCACAGCAGGGCAGAAGCAACGCCCATTGAGGAACAGGGAGTCTCCTCCTCCCTGTTCCGATGCTTCTGAATTTACATAAAGCCCGACAGAAGAAGGGGGGGCCGTGTGAAGCCACCGGGGGACCTTTTGAAAAAAAAAAAGCTCCGCTGCCATCAGAGGGGGATACACTATGAGGTACACAGTGTAGTTTGATTTTTTAAAAGTGGTGAAAGGTCCTCTTTAAAGGGGATTAAAATTATATAATATGTATATATAAACTGTATAGCTGACTTCTTCCAAAAACAGCAACATATCTGTCCACAGATTGTATTTGGTATCTCAGCCCTATTCACTTCAATGGAACTTAGGGCGGGTTCACATCAGGTCGTTTTGGTCTATGGGCAAGCATAACGGATCCGTCTGGTTTCCGTTATGCAGGATGGAAAAGAAAGTCCTGCCCACCGCTGCCTTCTCAAATGAAATAACTGACCAAATAATTGAAGTGTGTACTCAGCCTTCACGCACACAAACGTGTGTTGGCCATGCCCATATTGCAGTTTGCAAACAGCGGGTTCGCAATATACAGACACTGGCCGCGTGCGCACTATTTCAAAGATGTGGACTCATTCACTTGAATGGGTCCACAATTCGGAAGATATGGTGTGGAAGGCCACAGAAGCACTATAGACTGCTTCTGTGGGGTTTCTGTCCGTGTCTCCGCACCACAAAAAAAATAAAAAATAGAACATTCTCTATCTTTTTGTGCTGCAGATGGATCATGGACCCATTCAAGTTGAATGGGTCTGCATCCAGCGCAAGCCACAAGGACGGTGCACGTGCATTGGGGACTGCAATTTGCATGAGCGCATGGGCTCTTATGCCCCTTTCACACGAGCGTGTCCGGATTTGGTCCGGATGCATTCAGGAAAATCCGCACGCATCCGCACCAAATCCGCACGCAATTGCAGTCAGTTTTGACTGCGATTGCGTATGTTCTTTCAGTTTTTTCTGCGCGGGTACGAAGCGTTTTGATGCGTTTATCACGCGCGTGCGAAAAAACTGAATGTTTACAAACAACATCTCTTAGCAACCATGCGTTAAAACCGCATTGCACCCGCACTTGTGTGCGGATGCAATGCGATTTTCACGCAGACCCATTCACTTCAATGGGGCCAGTTCTGCGTGAAAAACGCAGAATATAGAACATGCTGCATTTTTCACGCAACACAGAAGTGATGCGTGAAAAAAAACGCTCATGTGAAAAGCCACATTAAAATGAATGGGTCAGGATTCAGTGCGGGTGTAATGCGTTCGCATCACGCATTGCACCCACGTGGAAATCTCGTCCGTGTGAAAGAGGCCTTATATAGTTTTTTCTTGTGCTTTAATACTGAAGAAAAAAAAACTTCAGAAAAATAAACTTTTTTTTTCTTTGCATATATTATGAACCCTATAATGTTTTACATTTCCATCTACGGAGCTGTGTCAGGTCTCATTTGTTGCAAGGGGATTTGTAGTTTTTACTGATTTTGAAGTGTGCATGACTTTTTGATAGTTTTTTATTCATTTTTTTGAGAGGTGAATCGATTAAAAACTACAAGTATTTTGTTTTTTCCCCCATTATGATGTTCACTGTATGAGATGCAGGCTATTAGAGAAAATAGACGTCATCCCTGATCTCCATGCGGGGAAACCGTTCTGGCCCAAGATGCACAACTCTTATGGGTAAAGCCACCTCAGATGCTGTCACAATGCCGTCACAATTTACCACAGCATCTGAAGGGTTAAATGTATGCAATCAGCATTATTGTCGATCGCAAACATTAAACATTATCCCTGGTTGCCTGCTGTGTGAATGGGAACCATCTTTAAAGAGACAACATACACCATAGATGTACGGTGAATGTTGTCAAGGTGTTAAACATATTTAATTTTAGAATTATTGACTTTTTAATTTTCCATGTCCCTGTTTATATTTTTAAAAAATCCTAAAATCTTGCACTGCCCATTAGGATTAGGGCTCATGCACATAACATACATCACTGCTCATTGCAGAAACGTGCATACCGTAACTAGTCTGCTGTGGTGGTGAAACAGTTACTGCATGTCATTATAACAGGCAAGTGACAAGAGTCACTCTTAGGGCTCATGCACATGAAAGTATTTTTTGTCTGTGTCCGTTCTTTTTTTTTTTTTTGCGTATTGTATGTGCAACCGTCCATTTCAATGGGACCGCAAAAAAACTGAAATGTCATTCTGTGTCTGTACGACCGCATGTCCATTCTGCAAAAAAATAGAACACGTCCTATTTTTGTCCACTTTGCGGACAAGGACAGGCATTGTTACAATGGATCCGCAAAAAAAAAAAACTGGATGCAACACGGAACATCACAGGGATGTCATCCGTGTTTTTGGCAGATCTGTGTTTTGCCGACCGCAAAATATATATGGCCGTGTGCATAGGCTCTTAATAATATGTCAAGGCTTCCTGTTCTTTGAGAGCCACGACATGGGCAATGGAAACAATAGACAGAAGGGGACCTCATTGACTTCTATGGGAAGGTTTTGTAGGCATGCTCTATGACCTGTGCAGAGGTCAGGAGTGAGTAGATAAATTGTGATGTCACCTATTGTGAATGGTGGATTTTGCGTTATTTATATAGAGGTGTTACTTGTCATTGAGATTCTGCCTATGATGGTAATGAGATGGCTACTGAAAAGTTACCTGTAAAGAACAGGAAATCTCAACATATTATTAGACCTAGTGGCCTGTGTGAAAACTGAACAATTGTATTTTTTGTTTTTTGTTTTGTTCAATATAGAGACATAGAAAATAAAAATAAATAAATAAATTGTAAAAACATAAAAATGTGATTTAAACAATAGTTCATTTTCTGATGACACATTCCTTTTATACTCTTGATGACCATGGCTTTTTCAAGTGTTTGATTAGTGCCCACTAGCCTCATAAAAGGTCTGTACATTACTATACTGACATATTCCCTTTAATACACTTGATGAGCATGGGCTTTTCAGCAGTTTGATTAGTGCCCACTAGTCTCATAAAAGGGCTATATATTACTGAATCCATCAATATCTCACAAAACAAGCAGAAATACAGTGTTCCCTCAAGTTATATTATTAAATGGGTCCAGGATAACCATTATAAATAACTTTAATAGTCATTTCAGACCATAACTCTATGGAAAATTAGTAATTGGTTCAGAAGCCCCAAAATTGTCAGTCCAAAAAAAAAAAAAAAATAATAATAATAATCCTAATATCAGGATAAAAAAAATGAATAGATGAATAGCAAGTGCATATGAAATTTATAGAGATGTTGTTTGTTGTATATGTCCAAAAATGGAGCCACCCTCACCTATAGTCCAAAGGAGCTGATCATCCAAGCACAGAGCAGAGTAGAGAACATATAGTACCACGTTGTACTGGAGAGACGTCACCACGCCGGACGATGTGATGACATCATAACACGAGATTTTGCGCTGGATATTCAATCAAGATGGCGGCAGTCGGTTCTTCACGCTCAAATGGATGAAGTGAGTATGCGCAAGCAAAATTTTTTGTAAAATTTGGCGAAGCAACCAAATTGAATTTTCCAAAAGTCTAAATATAATATTTATTGATAGGGTTCTTTGTTTTTTTCTGTTTTCTACCAATACCTGTAAGTTCCAACTCTGGGAGCTCTATGCTTGGAGTTCATTCTGCCGAGTACTCTAATGAAACAGCAGAAATATCACATGGTGGGAGTGATTGATACAGCGGTACAAGCTGCGCAATTCATGCCACACTCAGCACTTCATTAATACAGTCACTTACCGTAAATGCAGTTCTCCTAACATACTGTAAGTGGAGGCATTTAACTTTCTCCTTCATAATTCTAGGCAATATGTTTGGCAGACCCCTTTTCTTAGAGTGGTTAATACATATCTAAGCTAGAACCAGTCCTTACCTCACATGGACCCAGAGCTCCTCTCTTTCATTGCACCAATTCTTCTGCTTGATTTATTTCAAGCTTTCAGCTCAGGGGTGTTTTTTTCAGAGGGCATGTCCTTTCTGCTGCAGTTCTGTCACAGTTCAGGAGGTGTGTCCCTTCTACTAGAGCTCTCTCCCTGTCACAGCTCAGGGAGTCTTTCTTTTATCAGGGTGCATGTTCACAGCTTCTTACAGTAGATACAGCGTTTGACAGTTACTGAGATGGAAAGAGAAATAAGGAAAATAACAAACAGCAGGTGGCGCTATACAGATGCATTTTATTGAATAACTCAATGGCTATAAAAATGTATAATTATATTCAATTGTAGTATTAAGGTGTTGGTTTGTAAAATGTAGAATATTTTTCATGACACAACACCTTTAATGTAGCTGTTAATCACCAGGGTTCAGCTGCTATAACCCCCAAAATCAGCTGCTGTTGTTTTTGAAATGTAATATTACACGGACCTTATTAGAAAAAATGCATGTAGTCCTACATAATCCTAGAGAGCCTCACCAAACTACAAAGACCACACATGTAATACAAAAACATTCTTTATTATGTCATATCCAAAGTACATACAATACATAAGTATACAAATATATATATATATATATATATATATATATATATATATATATATAAAAAGCAGTGCAAACGCTATGATGACTGATGCCCCTACCGGACTCCGGTCCTGCATATAACAATAAATCACACCTGATAGTATATTTATCCCATAGTATTCATAATCCCATAAATGATCTACAGGTGTGAACTATACTGTTCATTACCATCTGTGCAAAAAATATACTGTCAAGATTTAAACCGCTACACATTATAATATTGTCATAGACGTCAATTTATCACTGGGGATATGATCTAACAAAGTACAAATATTGTCATTGAAATATCAAGATAGCCCTCCTACTGGAAATAATAGAAGGAAAGCAATGATAGCAGCAGAAGGAGCACTGAATATGTAACACCCCAGAGTGGTGTTACCACTCCTACACCCTGCTTCTATCTGTGTTTGCTAACACTATGTCATTCTATGCATTTTATTCCAGGACCTGCAAATATGTGTATATCTATACTAATGTTATGCAACTGTTTATAACATGTAATGTGCCTGGTGTACCAGCAGGTGGCAGCAAACAAGGCAGAGCTAGTGTACAGTTACTCAGAATGGACCTTTCCATGCCATTCTGAACCCCTCAGGAGAGAAGTGGACTGTTCCCACTTCCTGCAGTTAGGGTGGAGATCCAGTTAGAACTAGTTCTAGAGTACCCCCTGCTAGGGGAAGGGTGTGCAGGGCATGTCTCTGCTGGACATGCCCATGCCAGCCAGAGCACCTTCATCTCTGCTGGCAGCGAGGCAGGATTATAGAGCCTCAGCAGCCAGGAGGTGTTTCCCTGTCCCAAGATAAGTCTGACCAAGGAGAAAAGTGCAGCTTTTGCAGCCATTGGAAGAAATCCACGTTTACAGAAAGTTTGCTAGTACAGCAGTGAGCTACAGAGAGTTAGAGCAGAGGATTTTTCCTGCCAAGTTTAGTTCAGCTCTGAACCCAAACTACCCCTTTAACAGTGCATATCCTGATCAGACAACCCCTCTTAAAGGGTCATAACCATCTTATTACATCATATCTAGTATAAGTCAACTGTATGATGGACCCCTACTGATCCTTAAGAATGAAGAGGCCATAGTGCCATTATTTTGATGGGAATAACTCTTTAAAGGGTTTGTCCAGGATTTTACCTTTGATGGGTTATCCTCAGGATAGGCCATAAATATCTGATTGAGAGAGGTCTGATAAACTGCTGAGGCATAAAAAGTTAAAGCATTTGGCCATGCTTATAGAGCTCTACTTGCCCACACATTTTCTTTTACATGGTCATTTCCAACATCCTCCACAAGGCTAGAACAGCACCATCATATAGATATATATATAGAGTACAGACCAAAAGTTTGGACACACCTTCTCATTCAAAGAGTTTTCTGTATTTTCATGACTATGAAAATTGTAGATTCACACTGAAGGCATCAAAACTATGAATTAACACATGTGGAATTATATACTTAACAAAAAAGTGTGAAACAACTGAAAATATGTCTTATATTCTAGGTTCTTCAAAGTAGCCACCTTTTGCTTTGACTACTGCTTTGCACACTCTTGGCATTCTCTTGATGGTAGTCGCCTGAAATGGTATTCCAACAGTCTTGAAGGAGTTCCCAGAGATGCTTAGCACATGTTGGCCCTTTTGCCTTCACTCTGCGGTCCAGCTCACCCCAAACCATCTCGATTGGGTTCAGGTCTGGTGACTGTGGAGGCCAGGTCATCTGGGGTAGCACCCCATCATTCTCCTTCTTGATCAAATAGATCTTACACAGCCTGGAGGTGTGTTTGGGGTCATTGTCCTGTTGATAAATAAATGATGGTCCAACTAAACGCAAACCGGATAGAATAGCATGCCGCTGCAAGATGCTTTGGTAGCCATGCTGGTTCAGTATGCCTTCAATTTTGAATAAATCCCCAACAGTGTCACCAGCAAAGCACCCCCACACCATCACACCTCCTCCTCCATGCTTCACGGTGGGAACCAGGCATGTAGAGTCCATCCGTTCACCTTTTCTGCGTTGCACAAAGACACGGTGGTTGGAACCAAAGATCTCAAATTTGGACTCATCAGACCAAAGCACAGATTTCCACTGGTCTAATGTCCATTCCTTGTGTTCTTTAGCCCAAACAAGTCTCTTCTGCTTGTTGCCTGTCCTTAGCAGTGGTTTCCTAGCAGCTATTTTACCATGATGGCCTGCTGCACACAGTCTCCTCTTAACAGTTGTTGCAGAGATGTGCCTGCTGCTAGAACTCTGTGTGGCATTGACCTGGTCTCTAATCTGAACTGCTGTTAACCTGCGATTTCTGAGGCTGATGACTCGGATGAACTTATCCTCCGCAGCAGAGGTGACTCTTGGTCTTCCTTTCCTGGAGCGGTCCTCATGTGAGCCAGTTTCTTTGTAGCGCTTGATGGTTTTTGTGACTGCACTTGGGGACACTTTCAAAGTTTTCCCAATTTTTCGGACTGACTGACCTTCATTTCTTAAAGTAATGATGGCAACTCATTTTTCTTTACTTAGCTGCTTTTTTCTTGCCATAATACAAATTCTAACAGTCTATTCAGTAGGGCTATCAGCTGTGTATCCACCTGACTTCTGCCCAACACAATTCATGGTCCCAACCCCATTTATAAGGCAAGAAATCCCACTTATTAAACCTGACAGGGCACACCTGTGAAGTGAAAACCATTTCAGGTGACTACCTCTTGAAGCTCATCAAGAGAATGCCAAGAGTGTGCAAAGCAGTAATCAAAGCAAAAGGTGGCTACTTTGAAGAACCTAGAATATAAGACATATTTTCAGTTGTTTCACACTTTTTTGTTAAGTATATAATTCCACATGTGTTAATTCATAGTTTTGATGCCTTCAGTGTGAATCTACAATTTTCATAGTGATGAAAATACAGAAAACTCTTTGAATGAGAAGGTGTGTCCAAACTTTTGGTCTGTACTGTATCTCTATACAGCGTGCCATCCCCCAGTGCCGATCATGTCCCAGGTTTTTAGGAATGCCGAGTGGTGATGTGGCCTTATTAGTTCTGTGTGTGTGTGCTCCTACCTGTATACCGTTGCTCCCCAGGGTTAGGCTTCGCAGCAATAAAGGGGAGAGTGATAGTTGGTGGAGTAAGAGTCCAGACTTGGTAAAAGTTCAACAGCTTTACTTGAATAAACTTGCCTTCAGACACAGGGTGTAGGAACGGCAGTGCTCGCTCTGGGGTACTACACATACAAGAGCTAATAAAGATGAGTAGCTATAGGGGTGGCACAATTAACATTCATACACAAATCTGGTTCCTGAGAAGACCCAAAGACTCATCTGTCATAACAGGAGACACCAGGTGGTGCATAGTAGGTGGCAGTCCTGTTGCACTGTGGCCTAATAGCTCTATGTTATGCCCCTGATTATGAATCTATAAAAAATATGTACTAGTAAAAGTAAAAGTCCATTTACATGGTGCTCTAATCACTCTAGAAAGAATGATTTTGACAAACAAATATTGCTTCATGTAACCTAACAAAATAATCGACAATCACCAAAAAAGTGCTTCCTGTTTTTTCATATATACTTGTCAATCCCTTTTTGGTTACTGCGACACATTAATAGGCCAGTATTAAGACCTGTAATAGCCAACCTGTATGAAGTTACAGATACGTATGATACTGCTGACAATTCTGCAGAGAAAGTGGTCACACAATCACCTTCTGCCCATCATTTCTGCACTCCCACCATAGGCAGAGATCGTAGAGCAGAGGCAGCATGGACCTCTGACCCCATTTGGAACTAATGTATCTCCTAACCGCGTTAGGCAGGAATTAAATTAGCAATTTGCCAGTTAGTGGCCGTCTGAAGATTTCAAGACATAGCGAGTGTGACAGGCTAAAGAGCCCCTGTCAGCTGTGATTGATCGCAGGGCTAATATGTCCGGGCGGCAGAACTTTCATAACACAATAACACATCTTCCGATACTGACACCATCATAAGCTTTTAACCTGGCAATAACTCAGCACCCCTCGCTGAAGGTGTCATCTAGTAGTCGAGATACAAAACCATCTGGGTCCCCTGGGAGGGCTAAGACCTGTCCTAAGAAGCCAGACGCCAGATAATTTGTCACTGTCCCATTGTTCTTATGAGCTAGATATTAGAGGGTATCACCTTTAACGTGTGATCACTACAAGCAGGCTTTTGGCAGAACAAATGAAGATGAAAGAAGACACAATCACTTTCCTTTTTCAACACAAAACTACATACCTGAAGTGGGTGAAAAATAAAAGTCAAAGAAAAATAAAATCCAGACTTTATTGTCCAGATTTAATAAACCCAAAAAGTTTCACCTACCATTCCTATTTTTTGTACATTAACTCATTTTTTAAAGAGGATTTTCCACTAATAATTTTAAAAGGGTCTTTAACCCCTTCATCAACAAGTCATTTTTAACCCCTTATAGACCCACCCATCCTTTACCTTAAGGACCAGGCTGTTTTTTGCAAATCCGACATGTGTCACTTTATGTTGTAATAACTGTGGAACACTTTTACTTATCCAAGATATTCTGAGATTGTTTTCTCGTGACACATTGTACTTCATGACAGTGGTAAATTTGAGTCGATATGTTTCATCTTTTTTTTTTTTTTTTTTTAATCCAAAATTTACAGAAATTTTGAAACATTTAGGGATATAGGGATACCTCATACTTAACATTTCCCATATGTCTACTTTATGTTGGCATCATTTTGTGAATGTTATTTTATTTATTTTTTTAGAACGTAAGAAGGCTTTGAATTTTAGAACTAATTTAAAATTTCCTGAATATTTTCAAAACCCACTTTTTTAAGGACTAATTCAGTTTAGAAGTTATTTTGTGGGACTTATGTAGTAGAAAACACCCATAAATGACCATATTATAAACTACACCCCTCAAGGTATTCAAAACTTGTTTTACAAACTTTTTTAACCATTTACATGTTTCACAAGATTTAAAGGAAAATGGAGGCGAAATTTCACTTTTTTTCCAGTAAGCGTTAACAGCAAAAAAACCTCAATATTTATTACCCTGATTCTGTAGTTTGCATAAACACCCCATATGTGCTCGTAAACTGCTATATGGGCACAAAGTAGGGCTTAGAAGGGAAAGAGCACCATATGGTTTTTGAAGAGCAGATTTTGCTGAATGGTTTTTGGGTACCATGTCACATTTGAAGAGAACCTAAATTACTCCTACAGTAGAAACCTACTTTTACTGTGTTCACCTGATGTGGCAATACCTAATGTATATTTTTATTTATTTATTTATTTTTACTGTACATAGCATGTTTATTGGAAAGTGTGATTTTTTTAACTGGAAATTTTACATTTTTTATTTTTTAAACTTAATTTTTCCCCCTTTTTTTATTTTTATTCCTCTATAGGACTTCACATTTCAGGGTTTGATCCTTGTTTCAATGCAGTATAATACATGCTGCATTATATTGTATTGACTGTCAGTGTATTACACGGACAGTTCGCCTATGAGACACATTGAGCCTCATTTGCCAAGTTGATGCCCAAACACTTACAGTGTCCAAGTTAGCTTGTAGTTATCGGAAATCTTCCATAGACTGCACAGTACTACATAGCTTTGTGTCATCTCCAAAAATAGAAAAGTGATATTAATCCCATTCTCAATATCATTAATAAATAAGTTAAACAATAGGGGACCCAACACTGAACCTAGAGGTACACCACTCATAAAACAAATCAGGTTAGTCTGATAACTTCTGTCCTTGGTAAACCGATGCTTGTTATCACTGATGATATTATTAACAGTCACATACTCCTGTACATAGTCCCTTAAGAGTCCTTCAGTTTCCCCACAATATAAGTTAAGCCTAAATTACTATTTAATTTTATTCAGTTCCCGGAATATGAATATTTGAGGGTTTTTTCTTTTGGTACCTTGGTTCATAACAGGTTTATGTTAACAGCAGCTCTGTTTTTCTTGGGTGTACAGTTATGCCCAGGCATCTCCCGAATAACCCCAGTCCCCCCTAAATTCCCCTTGTCTCCTCCTTTATCCTACTCTCACATATCTACACTATCTACACCAATATTGGTTCGACCAACATCCCTCCCCCCAAGCTCCACCAGCCGTCTAACCATTCTTTCTCCCTGCACAGCTCCTCCCTCCCCATTAAGATGCAGCCCGTCCCTACTGTACAGCCTGTAACCAACAGACAAATCAGCCCAGTTCTCCTTGAACTCAAACCCTTCTTTCCTACACCGGTTTTCTGAGCCATTTATTTAACTCCCTAAGCTCCTGCTGTCTCTCTGGTGAAGCTTGTGGCACTGGTAGTATTTCTGAAAACACTACCTTCTAGGTCCTGGACTTGAGCTTCTCTATTAGTTCCCTAAAATCATTTTTAAGGACCTTCCATCTCCCTTTTACTTTGTCATTGATACCAATGTGTACCATGACTGCCGTGTTTTCCCCATTCCCACCCAGCAATCTGTCTATCCAATCCGCAATATGCTGAACCCGAGCACTCAGAAGACAACACACTGTTCGGCATTCATGGTCTTGGCGACAGATGACCCTGTCTAATTGCCTAATAATAGGTCCTCTATCACCAGCATCTGCCTGACCTTTGCTGCACTCCTTTCCCATCCTTCCTGCAGCGGTCATCTTCCTGGTTTCTAGGAGCAATGCCCTACTGTGGTGATGCTGGCCATGAGCTTGCATCCACAATATCAGCCAAGCAGGCATATTTACTAGGGTGTGCCAGCTCAGGACTAGCCTCCCTGGCACTATTCCCCCGACCCCTTCTCATAACTGTTGTCCAGCTGCTGACCTCAGAGTCCTGATTTTGCCCTCCTCCACCGACTGTACATTAATTTCACTGACCCCAGCCAGTGCATGCACCAGGGGCATTGCTAGGGTCTCAAAATATCCGGGGCCCAAACCCCAATGAATATGGCCCAATTCTCTATGTCGACCCTCGCCCCACCCCTGCTATACTGCAGCACATACCTCACATTCAGCGCCTCCCAGGTGACATCTCCTCCAGTGTAGATCTTCTCTGTCATCATCTTCTCTATTAGGTCCGGACAAGAGTGTGACACACAGACATATTAGCTTCCTCAGTTTTCTATCATCATCCCCCAACCTGGAGTCCCCACAGTGTTATCCTGCTGCTTGCTGTGCTCCCCAATATCCCCAAATATTATCCTGAAGAAATATCAGTGCCCCTATATTAATAGTGCTCCTCATAGTCCCACCAATAGTAATTCCCTTCTAGAATGCCCTCATTAGTAATGCTGCCCCTTACAGTGCCCCCAACAGTGATAATGCTTCCCAAGGGTGCCCCCATTACTAATACTGCCCCCTACAGTGCCCTCTAACAGTGATAATGCTCCCCAAGAGTGCCCCCATTAGTAATACTGCCCCCTACAGTGTCCCTAACAGTGATAATGCTTCCCAAGGGTGCCCCTATTAGAAGAATAGCCTTCCTTTATTAATAATACCCTCACAGAGCCCCCAGTAGAAATAACTCCCCCTCCCCCCTTTGTTTCCCCAGTGGTAATAAAGCTCTCTACAGACCCCTCAGTAATAAGGCCCCCCACAGTGCTCTTAGTAGAAATAAGGCGGATCTATAAGACCCTCCTATAGAGCCCCCAGTAGGAATAAGAACACCTATAATGTCATCTGGATTTATAATACCACAACCCTGAAGTTATTTCCCTCCCTTTAGTGTCCCCAGAAATTAAAATTCATCAGCCCCTCCACCATACAGTCCCATGTAAATAACGCTATATCCCTCCCTCCGCCATAGAGTCCTGTGTAAATAACATCACACCATCTCTCCAGCCCCCTCCAATATATAGCCTCATGAAAATAAAATCCCTCTCTATCTACAGCCCCTCCAAAATACAGTCCCATGCAAATAACATCACTTTCCTCCCTTCAGCCCCTCCAGTATACAGTCCCATGTAAATAACATCACTCCCTCCCACAGCTGCCATCAACATACAGTCCCATGTAAATAACATCACTTCCCTTCTTTCAGCCCCTCCAATATACAGTCCTATGTAAATAACATCACTCCACCCCACTCCAACTCACAGTCCTGTGTAAATAACTTAACTCTGCCCAAGCCACCTCCAATACACAGTCCCATGATAATAACACCCCTCCCTTCTGCCCTAACAAACAGTCCCAGTTAAATGAATACAACTCCCAGCATTCCTCTGCCTTTCCTTTCACTTACCCCTCCTAATGTAGCAGATATCACCACAGCTTCTTTCCCACTTCTCCTCTTCAGTGCAGTCCTCTCCTGCACTGGTCACATGACTGTGACATCATCGTAGTCCCTTTTCAACTCCTACTGAGGAAGGGGAAGATAATTTAATCCCCGAAACGCGTCTAGCTGAGAGACCCTGATCACTCACGTCTATTTACAGAATCACCAATATACAAAAGTGTCCGCTATAAATCGGAGCTTTATATCTACTGTTATAGAGAACGCCGCATATCATTATTTAATTACAGCATCGGCAAGTACCACAACTGAAAGCGCGGCACCCTTCCACACCAACGCCGCAACTGGGAGTACGGTACCCCTTCTACATAGGACCATTACCAGAGTCCCACAGAATCCCACGTGGGACGCCACGTGGGACGCCGGAGAGCGCGCCAAAAGACCGAGCGCTCCAACAGACTCCGCGGCTGCCAGAAGATAGAGGATCGACACAGCCAGCTAATCTCCCCAGGAAGGGTAACGTACATACTAACCCATACCCCTAAGACTTACCACTACAAGGAGATACTATCCATTGGTTTGCTGACATATTATAGTGCGCTTTCATCAATTCTAGGTCTCATTACTGAAGTGTCTATATAGACTATGAGCACATATCCAAATAGGAAATGATAACTGGAAACTAACTATCTGTTGCATTTCTTCCTCCCTGGAATTGAATACTTCAAGTACTATACGCACTTCAACTATTATATGGAGTTGTATATTTGATTTTTACTTACCTTTTCATTTATTTTTTCTTTTATTATTTTTTCTTTTATTTTTCCTTTATTTCTTCTCTCATCTTTTATCTTTCGCCTTATTATAGGCACACAAATATATATTTTTTAAACAATTATACTGTTTTTTATTGTTCCATTGGTTTAACAACACCTTTATGGTCCATGATTGCTATATAACCTGCCCCAGCATCAACATCATTTTTTATTGACCTAATATATGAATAAATTATCCTAATTATTTACATACTTGCATTCCATTTTATCCATCCATTATTGCCAGATAGAGTGTGCACACCCAAACCTATTTGCTTTACTATTATTCTTTTCTATGATTATTGGGTAAAATCATTGGTTGTTAGCACCTCATATCCTATATTACACAAAGGTGAGCCACTTAACATTTTGTCCTTTTCAACTCCTGTCTTCTGCACTGATCACATGACCTGTGATGTCATCACAGGTCCTACATTTCTTGAAGTGCATTAGATTCAATTGTATTGGCGTCCTGAGTCAGGACATTCGGGGCCTGGGACAAACATCAAATGTTTTAGCCTAGCAATGCTCCTGGCCTGCACAGTGAGGTCTAAACCTTTCTCTAGGTTTTCAATAGTTCTGAGTGTTGCAAGCTGTGCATTTAGGGGGTCATTTATTAAGACGGGTGTTTTAGAACAGGCCACAAAAACAGGTGTAGAAAATAATAAATGAGACAGACCGTAATGACCCGGAAGAGCAGAAACCGGTCATTTAATCCCTCAGATATTAAGTTAAACAGTAATTGCACCATCCGTTAAGGTAGGCGGGCCCCCTCTGCCTTCTAACCGGAGCTCCCACAGTGAATCGTGGGACACTGATAAGTTATCATGGCAGCCTGGGCTTTGCTGAAGCTTCCCAGGCCTATCATAATAATCTGCCTACTGAGCTATGCACAAGGCCCAGCTGAGCAGGTAGAGTGGCGAACTCCCATTCATCATATTTCTATTATGGTGGGTTAAAAAAAAAAGACATACCCACCTCACCTGTTTGAGCGCGAAGAGCCCTGCTGCTGCCATTTTGATTGAAGATCCCGTGTGAAATCTTGTGCGCAGTGATGTATGACGACCACGCTGGCCAACGTGATGATGTCATCACGTGCCGCGCGAAATTTGGTGCTGGATATTCAATCAAGATGGCGGTGGTGGGCTCTTCACGATCAAATGGATGAGGTAAGTATAATTTAATTTTTTTTACTATAAACCTTAATATCAATGTCAGATGATGCGATCAGCAATGAACGCTACATCTGAGGGGTAAAAGAAATGCGCTTCATGACTCATAAAGCAAATTTTTTTGTAAAATTCAGCAAAGCAACCAAATCTAATTTTCAAGAACTTCAATCACATCTAACTACAATGCAAAACTGAAACTTAGCTGTATCTTGCACTTCACTGTACTCTTGCTCCGCCATTTGCAGTTGCTAACCTCACTTGCAGTTTCTGTGGTTAGAAGCTAAAAAAAGAAAGAAAATCTGTGTCTTATCGATGCTGTTACCTATCTGGGTGTTGTTAGGGGCAGTACTGGAGGAGAGGCACAGAAAGAAGTGCATTTGGAAGGTTTGGTTGGATACAGCAATAGGAAGTGCTATATACAGGATTTAAACGAACCAGAGTGTTTACATTATTTACATGGCCGTATTGATGCAGTAACCCAGTACAATTATGCTGCGTCTTAAAAAAATTTAATTGAGGGGGCAAATTTTTTTTTTTTTAATTCAACCATGTTAACCCCCACCCCAAAATTTTAACCATGTGGAAAGTTAGTACACAGAACTGACCCTCAGGCATTAGTGGGCAATGGCATGATGCATTGTAGCCTCCAGCTTTACCTGGACTGTGAGAAAATGTCACTGTTGGCAGTGGCGTACCTCACATAGAGGCAGACCACGCAGCTGCTATGGGTCCCGCAATGGAGGATAGGCCCCAACTCCTAATTACCTTCAGTACTGACTCCCGTCCATCTTCACTCAGGAATTCCTATCGTCAGTGGAGAAATCTAAAGGACCTTTTGGTGATGTCATCACAAGTCCTGTAAGGAAACTGCACAGAGAATAGTGTAGTTCCCAGGTTAGAACAGTGTATCTGCCAGGACCTGAGATGACATCATCTTCAGGTCCTGCAGGGTCCAGCAAAGGAACTGCACTAAGAATGGTGTAGTTCGCAGGTTAGAGAAGTGCATCTGCCAGGACCTATGATGACATCATCACAGGTACTTCAACCACAAACAGTGAGGATTAGAAGTGCACAATGTGGTCTGCATTGGGTCCATACAGATTGGAATGGAGTGGTAAGACAAGGTCAGGCCAAAAGTTGAAAATAACCAAGATTCAATGCAAGAATGCCCCTAATTCAAAACAAATAATCTTATGGGCAGACACTC
This sequence comes from Rhinella marina, assembly GCA_900303285.1. Lineage (NCBI taxonomy): Eukaryota > Metazoa > Chordata > Amphibia > Anura > Bufonidae > Rhinella > Rhinella marina. The sequence continues at coordinate 10,286 of ONZH01016978.1, read as the reverse complement.
TAGTCAAGATTTAAAACTTAACTTTTACTATAATAAGTTATAAAATTATGCCCTTACAACATATAACATAAATAGGAGAACAAATTAAATAGACATTGTTCATCAATATAGCAGGTAAATAGGTAGGAATGAGTGCACGGCGGCACTAACGATAACCCAAATGTCCTACCGTCACCTGGAGAATGGTAGTTGTTGTCCAGGAGTAAGTCTGTAAAATGAAAACTGCCCCTGTACTAAATGATAACACAAAAATATATAGCGGACGGGGTAGATTATCCCTATTGTGTCCCTGAGGGGGGGGGGGCAGAATTCTGACCTTGCCCTGTGTCCTAACCACAGAGCACCCGCCCCGACAGGGGCGACCCCGTCCGGAACCTTTCCCTTAATATAGTGACCCTAATGTGCCCTACCGCCTCAACTTACCCTACATGCATGTTTCACCTAACTAAAAGATAGGCTCATCAGGGGAAAATTGCTGCAGGAGGGAGGGCAGGAGAATATAGCAACTGTTAGTTGGAGGCACCCGATGCAAATTAGTGCCCCCAAGAAAGGATTAAGTGCCCAGATATGGCCTTAATAAACGTTGCGGTAGATAACGCTGGAGAAATCCAGGTGAAGATATACACCCAGGTTCCTGTGTTGTGGGGTCAAAGCAACCAGTCGGGCGATGAAATGCCTAACCTGTATCGCAGGAGGATACCTGTATTTGAGCGCTGGGTCCTCTGAAAGCGAGGTCCAACTCCGCGCCAAAACGATGACGCGTACGTAATCGCGTCATCGCGTGCCGCATTCTGCGCATGTGCAGTGCGGGTCCGGCATAGTAACTAGGCAACCAGGGACGCGCTGTCAGTACCTGTCGGAGGCGCGATCCCAGGTATAGGAACGCGCTATCATGTTAGTATTTCTGGCAATTAGACATGAAGATAACGATGCCTAAGGCTTCCTAACTAAAAGGCATGAAACAGTGAGACATGAATACAGAGTCACCTTGTATGCGTAAATGGGACCAATGCAAGGCAACAGGAATCAATTTACCAAACCATATAGGTATATTAGGGTAATCAATATAAACAACATCAATAAATATGGGGGATCAGAACTGGAGTGAACAATATTAGAACACATCAATAGACACGGAGATTGGGGCTGTAGCTGAAATAAGCAAAAGGGGGTAGAGAAATCCCTTTAGATGAAGCAACTATAATCAAGTTGCTCATTTAATCCCGTTGGATGTACCGTCTGCAACCGAAAGATCCAGCGTGCCTCCTGTTGCAATAGAAGACGGTCCCAATTTCCTCCCCGGGATGGGGATTTTATCACCTCCATGCCAACAGCTTTGATACTGCCTGGGTTACCCTGGTGAAACTCTTGCACATGTCGAGCTATGGGGGTATCACGTTTGTTTATTATGTCCCCCAAGTGTTCCCCTATTCGTCGGCGAAACTCCCGTCTGGTTTTGCCAATGTATTCCTTTAGACATTCACAAGTGATCATATAGATCACTCCACGGGTACGGCAGTTAATAAAGCCATTAATTGTGAACGTCTTTTGGAGATTATGGCTGAAGAAAGTTTTTGTCCTCTGAATAGTGTTACATGCTATACAACCACTGCACCTGAAGCATCCCTTTGGTTCACGGCTAAGCCAGGTAGTGGCCTGTGGGGGTGGTGTAAAATGGCTCTGAACTAACATGTCCCGTAAACTATTACCTCTCCTAAAGGTGACCTGTGGATAGCTATAAACCATATCCTTTATGTCTGGGTCCATTAGTAGTACCGGCCAATGTTTGTTAAGTATGTCTCTAGCCTGTTGAGTAGCACTGTCAAATGTCGTAATGAGTCGCACCTTATTTTCAGATATTTTTTTCTCCTTGGGGGTCAGTAAACCTGAACGGTCAGTTTCTCGTGCCTTCTGAAAGGCCGGTCTCAGGGTGTCCTCTGGGTAACCCCTCATGCGGAATCTCTCTCTAAGATCTTGGGCCTGTCGTGTGAATTCCCTTACCTCTGAACAATTTCTGCGTAAACGTAGATATTGACCCCGTGGTATCCCCCGTTTTAAGACTGTGGGGTGACTACTGTTCCAGTGTAAAATAGAGTTTGTTGAGGTGGGTTTTCTAAAGATAGTGGTGGCGATTTCTTCTTCCCCCCTCCGTGAGATACAAATATCCAGGAAGGGTAGGGAGCTGTCGCTAGATTCAAAGGTGAATCGTAGGCCCAAGTCATTTTTATTGAGATCTTCCGCAAAAGACTCAAAAGACTGTTTGGTATGATTCCAGATGATGAAAATATCATCTATGTACCGGGCCCACATTAATATGGGCCCGGTACAAAGAGCAGAATCATCACTGAATACTACGGTAGCCTCCCACCAGCCCAGGAGCAAATTGGCGTAAGATGGTGCACAGGAACAGCCCATGGCTGTGCCCCTGAGCTGGTGGTAAAGCTTACCGTTAAATGTGAAAAAGTTGTGTGTCAGTAGGTATCGTAAAAGACATATTGTAAAGGTATTGTGTTCTCTGTACTGCTGGCCCCTCATACTTAGAAAATACTCGACCGCTTGCAGTCCAGCTTCGTGGGGGATAGATGAATAAAGGGCCTCGACATCGATACTTGCTAGTATAGAGTTCCTATCAATTGAGATACCATCCAGTCTTTTTAGAAGATCCATCGTATCCCTCGTATACGATGGTAAAGAAGTGACAAATGGCATAAGGATCTTATCAATATAGATCCCCAGGTTCTGGCAAATGCTACCTATACCGGAGACAATTGGTCTCCCCTTCAGAGGAGTAGTCCCCTTGTGTATTTTGGGCAAAGAATAGAAGGTAGCAGTCACCGGAAACCTGGGGAGCAGGAAATCATATTCCTCCTGTGAAATAAGTTTCTTTTTTCTTGCTTCCTGCAAGATATCCCTAAGTTCGGCCAAGTAATCATCAGTAGGGTTGGATGAAAGTATAGCATAATTAGATCTGTCCACAAGCAGCTGTTCACACATGCTTTTATACATAGACGAGTCCATCACCACAGTGTTACCCCCTTTATCCGATGGTTTGATTGTAATTAACCGATCCTCACGAAGAGATGATAAAGCTGCCCATTCGTCTCTGGTGCAGTACCCGTGGAGTGATCTATATGATCACTTGTGAATGTCTAAAGGAATACATTGGCAAAACCAGACGGGAGTTTCGCCGACGAATAGGGGAACACTTGGGGGACATAATAAACAAACGTGATACCCCCATAGCTCGACATGTGCAAGAGTTTCACCAGGGTAACCCAGGCAGTATCAAAGCTGTTGGCATGGAGGTGATAAAATCCCCATCCCGGGGAGGAAATTGGGACCGTCTTCTATTGCAACAGGAGGCACGCTGGATCTTTCGGTTGCAGACGGTACATCCAACGGGATTAAATGAGCAACTTGATTATAGTTGCTTCATCTAAAGGGATTTCTCTACCCCCTTTTGCTTATTTCAGCTACAGCCCCAATCTCCGTGTCTATTGATGTGTTCTAATATTGTTCACTCCAGTTCTGATCCCCCATATTTATTGATGTTGTTTATATTGATTACCCTAATATACCTATATGGTTTGGTAAATTGATTCCTGTTGCCTTGCATTGGTCCCATTTACGCATACAAGGTGACTCTGTATTCATGTCTCACTGTTTCATGCCTTTTAGTTAGGAAGCCTTAGGCATCGTTATCTTCATGTCTAATTGCCAGAAATACTAACATGATAGCGCGTTCCTATACCTGGGATCGCGCCTCCGACAGGTACTGACAGCGCGTCCCTGGTTGCCTAGTTACTATGCCGGACCCGCACTGCACATGCGCAGAATGCGGCACGCGATGACGCGATTACGTACGCGTCATCGTTTTGGCGCGGAGTTGGACCTCGCTTTCAGAGGACCCAGCGCTCAAATACAGGTATCCTCCTGCGATACAGGTTAGGCATTTCATCGCCCGACTGGTTGCTTTGACCCCACAACACAGGAACCTGGGTGTATATCTTCACCTGGATTTCTCCAGCGTTATCTACCGCAACGTTTATTAAGGCCATATCTGGGCACTTAATCCTTTCTTGGGGGCACTAATTTGCATCGGGTGCCTCCAACTAACAGTTGCTATATTCTCCTGCCCTCCCTCCTGCAGCAATTTTCCCCTGATGAGCCTATCTTTTAGTTAGGTGAAACATGCATGTAGGGTAAGTTGAGGCGGTAGGGCACATTAGGGTCACTATATTAAGGGAAAGGTTCCGGACGGGGTCGCCCCTGTCGGGGCGGGTGCTCTGTGGTTAGGACACAGGGCAAGGTCAGAATTCTGCCCCCCCCCTCAGGGACACAATAGGGATAATCTACCCCGTCCGCTATATATTTTTGTGTTATCATTTAGTACAGGGGCAGTTTTCATTTTACAGACTTACTCCTGGACAACAACTACCATTCTCCAGGTGACGGTAGGACATTTGGGTTATCGTTAGTGCCGCCGTGCACTCATTCCTACCTATTTACCTGCTATATTGATGAACAATGTCTATTTAATTTGTTCTCCTATTTATGTTATATGTTGTAAGGGCATAATTTTATAACTTATTATAGTAAAAGTTAAGTTTTAAATCTTGACTAGAGTGTCTGCCTCTATTAGTGCCACCCATAATTAATAATGCCCCCATTAGTTCCCCCTAGAATGAATAATGCCCCCATTCGTGCCCTTAGTATTAGTAATGCCCCATTAGTGCCGTCAGTAATAGTAATGCCTCCATTAGTGCCCCCCAGAATTAATAATGCCCCCAGTAATTGTAATACCCCCATTAGTGCCCCCCAGAATTAATAATACCCCCATTAGTGCCCCCATTAATAGTAACACCCATTAGTTCTCCCAGAATTAATAATGCCCCCATTAGTGCACACAGGAGCCGCTGTGTGACGTGACATGCCATAAGTGAGAGCTGTCTCTCATAGTAAATCTTTATATTACCCATGAGATAAAAATTCTAGAACATCTTTACTTACAATTCTGTTTTGGGATGTTTCTCTGTTATTATTCCTGGAAAAATGTTAATAGGAGTTGCCCTCCACCAATAGAATTGCTTAGCATCACCATGTTAATAGCATTACCCATCCACCAATAAAATTGCTCGGCATTACCATGTTAATAGCTTTACCCATCCACCAATAAAATTGCTCGGCATCACCATGTTAATAGCATTATCCATCTACCAATAGAATTGCTCGGCGTTACCATGTTAATAGCATTATCCATCTACCAATAGAATTGCTCGGCATTACCATGTTAATAGCATTAGCCATCCACCAATAGAATTGCTCAGTTTGAGTTTGAAAAAAAAAGTCGGTTGTATCGAGTCAGTTGCTCCTCAGTGAGCAGTGAAGATGGACGTCTCCCGGCTCTGACCAGTGCAGCAGGATCGTTCTACAGATCATCACGTCATATCTTTGTCATTTTGGTTGTAAGAAAAGATTTTTGTATCCCAAAAAATGTATTGTTATTATTAAACAGTGGATATTAAAGAGCATCTGTCAGCATGATCAACCCGACTAAGCCAGGCACCTGGTAGGGTTGATCATGCTGATGTTGTATATGTAATTGAGCAAGTTCAAGTGCTTGGAAGGCCACTTTTGTAGCAGCCCTGTGCTCCTCACTCTCCCCCATCTCCTTGATTGACAGGGCTAGAGACCCTAATATTATATTGAGATCTATATGTATCTATGTGTTCATGCATATAAACACAGGCAGGAATCAATCCGCATTGATCTGTATATGTACAGATTGTATACATACAGCAGATATCACACAGCATGGACATGTCAGTAAGACTATTGATTTCTCATGCTGCACTTGCTAGGCTGTAGGTAGTGTATATGTGATGCTAGGACATCGCTATAGGGTGAATGTGACTTTCCGGATACCTATAGGTAATACTCCCCACATCTAGCTGAAGATCTGTTTCTCAGTGTGAAGGTGAAGTCTGACCCAGAGCTGAGTGTCACAGATATGAGGAGCATGATTGCATCTGCTGCCTCCGCTATCACCATGTTTCATGTCTAGCCCTGTCAATCAAGGGATGGGGGAAGTGTGCAGAGCAGAGAGGCATCAGCACCATGTACATTATGTGTGGTTTATATAGAATTTGTATAGGGTAAGTCTAGTGTAAATAGTATGTTTATAGGGTAATTGTAGTCTATATAGTGTTTGTATAGGGAAAGTGTAGCCTACATAGTGTGTATGGGGTAAATAGTATATGCAGTGTTTATATAGAGTGTGTAGTTTTCATAGTGTTTTTGTAGGGTAAGTGTAGTGTATATAGAATGTGTATAGGGTAGGTTTAGTTTCTATCATGTCATATCATCATATAATGTGTGCATACGGTAAATGTAGTCTTTACAGTCTATGAATAGAGTATAGTCTATATAATTAAGTGTGTTTTGGCTAACTAATCTATATATAATAGGGTAGATGTAGTGCATATAGGATTTGTATAGGGTAACTATAATGTATATACTGTTTGTATAGGGTAACTGTAATGTATATATAGTGCCAATATAGGGTAACTGTAGTGTATACAAAGTTTGTATAGGGTAACTGTTGTGTATACATCGTTTGTATTGGGTAAGTGTAGTGTATGCAGCGTTTGTACAGGTTAAGTGTAGTGCATATAGCGTATGTATAGGGTAAGTGTAGTATATATAGCATATGTATAGCGTAAGTGTAGTGTATATTGTTTTTGTAATGAGTAAGTGTAGTGTATATAGTGTTTGTACAGGATAAGTGTAGTGTATAATGTTTTTGTAAAGAGTAAGTGTACTGTATATAGTGTTTGTACAGGGTAAGTGTAGTGTATATAGAGTTTGTATAGGGTAATTGTAAGATATATAGCGTTGGTAATGGGTAAGTGTAGTGGCTATAGCGTTTCTATAGGGTGACTGTAGTGTATATAGCGTTTGAATATGGTAATTGTAGTGCATATAGTGTTTGCGTACGGTAAGTGTAGTGTATATAGCATTTGTATATAGTAATTGTAGTGTATATAGTGTTTGTATAGGGGAAGTGTAGTTTATATAGCGTTGGTACAGGATAAATGTACTGTATATAGTGCTTGTACAGGGTAAGTTTAGTGTGTAAAGCGTTTGTATTGGGTAAGTGTAGTGTATATAGTGTTTGTATAGGATAATTGTAGGATATATAGCATTGGTTCAAGGTAAGTGCAGTGTATATAGCGTTTGTAAAGGGTAAGTGCAGTGTATATAGCGTTTGTATAGGGTAAGTTTAGTGTATATAGCGTATCTATAGGGTAACTGTAGTGTATATAGCATTGGTACAGGGAAAGTGTAGTGTATCTAGTGTTTGTATGGGGCAAGTGTAGCGTATTTACCCTGTGTACGAAGTAAGCGTAGTGTATATAGCATTTGTATACAGTAAATGTAGTGTATATAGTGTTTGTATATGGTAAGTGCAGTGTATATATTTTTATTCAGGGTAAGTGTAGTATATAAAGCGTTTGTATAGGATAAACTTAGTTTATATAGTGTTTGTACAGGCTAAATCTAGTGTTTATAGTGTTTGTATAGGGTAAGTGTAGTGTATAAAGCATTGGTACAGGGTAAGTGTAGTGTATATAGCGTTTGCATAGAGTAAGTGTAGTGTATATAGTGTTGGTACAGGTTAAGTGCAGTGTATATAGCGTTTGTATAGAGTAAGTGTAGTGTATATAGCGTATGTATAGGGTAAATGTAGTGTATATTGTTTTTGTAAAGGGTAAGTGTAGTATATTTAGCGTTTGTATAGGGTAATTGTAGGATATATATAGCGTTGGTACTAGTTAAGTGTAGTGGCTATAGCGTTTCTATAGGGTGACTGTAGTGTATATAGAGTTTGTATACGGTAATTGTAGTGTATATAGCGTTCGTACAGGGAAAGTGTAGTGTATATAGTGTTTGCATAGGGTAAGTATAGTGTATATATAACGTTTGTACAGGGTAAGTGTAGCGTATATAGCGTTTGTACACGGTAAGTGTAGTGTATATAATGTTGGTACAGGGTAAGTGTAGTGTATTTACCCTTTGTACAAAGTAAGTGTAGTGTATATAGCGTTTGTACAGAGTAAGTGTGGTGTATATAGTCTTTGTATAGGGTAAGTGTAATGTATATCGCACTTGAATAGTGTAAGTGTAGTGTATATAGCGTTTTTTCCAGGTTAAGTGTAGTGTATATAGTGTTAGTATAGGTTAAGTGTAGTGTATATGGTGTTTGTACAGGGTAAGTGTAGTGTATATGGTGCTTGTACAGGGTAAGTGTAGTGTTAATATCATTTATACAGTGTAAGTGTAGTGTATAAAGCACTCGTTTAAGGTATTTGCAGTGTATATAGTGTTTCTACAGGGTAAGTGTAGTGTATATAGCGCTTTTGTAAGGTATGTAAATGCATTGTATATACTATTTCTGCAGGGTAATTGAAGTGTATGTAACATTTTTTATAGGGTAAGTGCATTGTATATAGTGTTTGTGAAGTGTAAATGTACTGTATATATTGTTTGTTTAGGGCAAGTGTAGTGTATAAAGCGTTTGGATAGGATAAGTGTAGTTTATATAGTATTTGTACAGGCTAAGTGTATCGTATATGGTGTTTATATAGGGTAAGTGTAGAGCACATAGCGGTTGAATAGGGTAAATGTGGTATATATACTGATTGTACAGGGAAGTGTAGTGGATATAGCGTTTGAATAGTGTAAGTGTAGTATATATTGTGTTTGTACAGGGTAAGTATTGTGTATATATTGTTTGTTTAGGGTAAGTGTAGGTATATAGTGTTTGTACATAATAAGTGTAGGTATATATTGTTTGTATAGGGTAAGTGTAGTGTATATAGTGTTTGTACAAGGAAGTGTAGTGTATAAAGCATTTGTATAGGATAAGTGTAGTTTATATAGTGTGTGTATTGGTTAATTCTAGTGTATATAGTGCTTGTATAGGTTAAGTGTAGTGCATATAGTGCTTGTACATGGCAAAAGTAGTTATTATTGTGTATGTGAAGGGTACATTTTGTCTATATAGTGTTTGGATAGGGCAACTCTAATCTATATAGTGTGTGTATAGGGTAAATATAATCTATATAGAGTGTTTAGGGTACAATACTTCATATAATTATTGTATAGGGCATCTGTAATCTATATATTGTGTGTAGAGGGTAAGTGAAGTGTATATAGTGTGCATATAGGGTAAGTATAATATCTTTAGTGTATATATAGAGTAAGTTTAATCTTTATAGTGATGTTTTTCTTATGACGGTGCTGGGGACACAAATGACTTAGGGAGTGATTGTTGTCGTATGATTATGCAACTCCTCAAATCTATGACTTTAAAGGGAATCTGACACCAGATTTATGGTGTCCTAAGGGCAATATAATCAAGTGACAGATCCCCTTTAAGGGAACCTGTCACCTCCAACAGACACATAAAACTGTCAGCATTACCTTATATTAGGCCCCAGTGTGTTACTAATCATGCCTTTCATCCAGTGAATTGATCCCCCTAATTTGATGAAAACGATGTTTTAATCTCCATCAGCGCGCTCTTTCCAGTCAGGCTTGAAGTCAAGGGGCAGCGGCCTCCTTACTTCAAGTCAAGTAAAGCACGCCCCTCTTGCCAGTGATTGACATCCTTGCTGTGGTGTGCTCCTTCTTGCTGCGCGATCCCACCCAGTGCGCAGATGAAAGCCGGCTGAGTGCAGGAGCCGGGATCGCGCAGCATCGTGCAGCAGGCCACAGCAAAGATGTCAATCACTGGCAAGAGGGGCGTGCTTTACTTGACTTCAAGCAAGGAGGCCGCTGCCCCCTTGACTTCAAGCCTGACTGGAGAGAGCGCGCTGATGGAGATTAAAACATCGTTTTCATCACATTAGGGGGATCAATTCACTGGATGAAAGGCATGATTAGTAACACACTGGGGCCTAATATAAGGTAATGCTGACAGTTTTATGTGTCTTTTGGAGGTGACAGGTTCCCTTTAACAAAATGTTGGGTCACTTTCTTTACTTGACCCAGATAATTTACCAGAGTCTTCTACTGAACAGCTCCAGTGCATGCTGAGTCCTGAATATTCCTGAGATCCTGGATTTCCCCGCTCACCTGCTACTGATTCATTTGGGAAAATCTGGGGTAAAGAGGCCTTGGTCTCATGAATATGGAGACTTATCAGCACTGGAGCTGTTAGGGTTTAATAGTGAGGGCAGCAGAAATCTGGTGACCGATTCCCTTTAGGCAATATTTGGCAA
>ONZH01016977.1:0-46322 GCA_900303285.1 Rhinella marina | reverse complement strand
GCGACCTGAGCAAGCGCTGGAACTCTACCTGTTCACAATAAAGACAGACAGCGCTGCATGTGGAAAAGGTTCTGATAAGCGCCCTAGTGTCACAACTAGGAGGGAAAAGTTTTGTAAAATGGTAAAGGAGTACCTAGCTGACAATGTCAACGTCCTCAGCGATCCCTCTGTGCCTTAATTATTGGGTGTCTAAGCTGGACATGTGGCAAGAACTGGCGCTCTACACCTTGGAGGTGCTGGCCTGCCCTGCCGCCAGCATTTTGTCGGAGTGGTTATTTAGTGCCGCTGGGGGCATAATAACTGCTAAGCGCATCCGCCTGTCAACTGAAAATGCTGACGCTAATCAAAATGATTGCCCCTGACTTTGCTACCCCATCTGAGGAAAGCGGCTGAACATAAAGGAACTTTAAATGTGGCTTTTAAGGTGTATTGAATACACTATATTTCCATGAACCCTTTCTTCTTCTCCTCCTATTCCTCCTCTTCCTCCATCATATCAAACTGCTTATTAGGCTGCCCTCGCCTTTAAATATTTAAGAGGTTCACCAGCAGGCCCTCACCCCTAATTTTTTAACCTAAAAAATTAACCTTACTCTGGTCCTCCTGACATGTTGACCTAACAAGAACCTGTCTTGCACCGCCCTCCAAACTGAGACATGAAGCTAGGAGTTTTTGAGGACTTTGTTTCTTGTGCTCTGCCAGCAGACACTGTTTCACCGCACCCACCGGGCACCATCAGCAGCACGCCCACTTCCCTGTCCCTTACTGCTCGCTTTGCGCATACTAAATGGTATATATGCAATTTTGTCAAAAGTACAGTTGTGCAGATTTTTTTTAGCATATGAGCAGAAAAATTTCACCTAATGAGCAAACGTTATGCAGCAGACGCAGAGCAGGTAATGCCATATACCTGTGCTGCATGTGCAGCATAACCTTTCTGTATTCTAAATACCTGATATACAGTGTGTTTTTTTTTCTGCCGTTATTCATATAATGTATAACGTTTGCGCAATCAGGCACAGATAGTGTAGGGATAGGATTTGGCTAGGCAGGGCTAGTTGTTCTGTTGAAAAGACCCAAAAGTCCTTTTAAGGACTATTGTTATATCTGGCTGCAATATTGTTATTCTTGATGGTCAAAATTTGCGCACACCAATCTTAACACCAGCTGCACAGTGTGTGAAGTATATAAGTATATAAAGTATAATGTTTGTCTGACATTTATTGCGTTTCTTTCTGCCACTGATCACGGTGATATCACATGTGCAGGACAATGTATGTTTCTCCTATATATCTGACATTTATTGCATTTCTTTCTGCCGCTAATCACGGTGACATTAGTAATGTCGCCTTCAATAGCTGCAGAAAAAAATACACCAGATTTCTGTTACTTGGGATACACAAATGTTAGACAGCAGACGCTGAAAAGGTGGTGTTAAGGTCAGGCAACCTTGCACAATTTTTAACCCACCACAAAAATAATATATTGCAGCCAGATATAACAATTGACTTTTGTGTCTTTTGAACAGAACAACTAGCCCTCCCTAGCCAAATCATATCCCTACACTATATGTCCCTCCTTGCACAAATAATATACAGCAGACGCAAAAGAGGTATTGCGGCATTAAATAACAGCAGAAATAATAGCAACGGTTGTCAGGTATAAATACTACAGAACGGTTCTAATGCACACGCTGTGCATGTACAGTCATGGCCAAAAGTTTTGAGAATGACACAAATATTATATTTTCACATGATCTGCTGCCCTCTGGTTTTTATGTGTGTTTGTCAAATGTTTTTATCACATACAGAAATATAATTGCAATCATATTATGAGTAACAAAAGCTTATATTGACAGTTAGAATGAGTTAATGCAGCAAGTCAATATTTGCAGTGTTGACCCTTCTTCTTCAGGACCTCTGCAATTCTCCCTGGCATGCTCTCAATCAACTTCTGGACCAAATCCTGACTGATAGCCGTCCATTCTTGCACAATCAATGCTTGCATTTTGTCAGAATTTGTAGGTTTTTGTTTGTCCACCCGTCTCTTGATGATTGACCACAAGTTCTCAATGGGATTAAGATCTGGGGAGTTTCCAGGCCATGGACCCAAAATCTCTATGTTTTGTTCCCTGAGCCATTTAGTTATCACCTTTGCTTTATGGCAAGGTGCTCCATCATGCTGGAAAAGGCATTGTTGATCGCCAAACTGCTCTTGGACGGTTGGGAGAAGTTGCTCTCGGAGGACATTCTGGTACCATTTTTTATTCATGGCTGTGTTTTTAGGCAAGACTGTGAGAGAGCTGATTCCCTTGGCTGAGAAGCAACCCCACACATGAATGGTTTCAGGATGCTTTACAGTTGGCATGAGACAAGACTGGTGGTAGCGCTCACCTCGTCTTCTCCGAATAAGCTGTTTTCCAGATGTCCCAAACAATCGAAAAGGGGATTCATCAGAGAAAATGACTTTACCCCAGTCCTCAGCAGTCCACTCCCTGTACCTTTTGCAGAATATCAGTCTGTCCCTAATGTTTTTTCTGGAGAGAAGTGGCTTCTTTGCTGCCCTCCTTGAGACCAGGCCTTGCTCCAAGAGTCTCCGCCTCACAGTGCGTGCAGATGCACTCACACCTGCCTGCTGCCATTCCTGAGCAAGCTCTGCACTGCTGTTAGCCCAATCCCGCAGCTGAAACACTTTTAAGAGACGGTCCTGGTGCTTGCTGGTCTTTCTTGGGCGCCCTGGAGCCTTTTTTGCAACAATGGAACCTCTCTCCTTGAAGTTCTTGATGATGCGATAGATTGTTGACTGAGGTGCAATCTTTCTAGCTGCGATACTCTTCCCTGTTAGGCCATTTTTGTGCAGTGCAATGATGACTGCACGTGTTTCTTTAGAGATAACCATGGTTAACAGAAGAGAAACAATGATGCCAAGCACCAGCCTCCTTTTAAAGTGTCCAGTGGTGTCATTCTTACTTAATCATGACAGATTGATCTCCAGCCCTGTCCTCATCAACACCCACACCTGTGTTAATGGAGCAATCACTGAAACAATGTTAGCTGGTCCTTTTAAGGCAGGGCTGCAATGATGTTGAAATGTGTTTTGGGAGATAAAGTTCATTTTCTAGGCAAATATTGACTTTGCAAGTAATTGCTGTTAAGCTGATCACTCTTTATAACATTCTGGAGTATATGCAAATTGCCATTATAAAAACTGAAGCAGTAGACTTTGTAAAAATTAATATTTGTATCATTCTCAAAACTTTTGGCCATGACTGTAGTATTAGCGTCATGGAACACTTGCGTTCTTTTTGCACCCAAAAAAAAAAATGCAGACAGATATAACAATGGACTTTTGTGTCTTTTGAACAGAACTACTAGCCCTACCTAGCCAAATCCTATCCCTACACTATATGTGCCTCCTTTTGCAAACATTATACATCAGACGCAAAAGAGGTACTGCAGATGTAATTAACAGCAAAAAAAACAGCAAAGGAAAAATAGCAAAGTGTTTTATAGCACCCGATGACGCGTTCCCAGCCATCCAATCAGTGTAATGCCAGTAGCCAACATGGCTAATTAGCTTGCGGGGAGGGGACTTCAGCATGGCGCTCAATCGCCATGTCTGGCTGAATACAATATTCGGCCCAACATGTTCTCTCAACACTATAGGTCATCAATATCAAATCATTTCAATGGGACTGCTCCTTCCCATAAACTTGTATAGGAGCGATACCTCCCATTGAAATGAAATGGACAGTTAGGTGTAATTAACGTAATATAACTTGGACAACCCCTTTAAATTGAGTCCACACTGTGTGGACAACCAGTCTAATGTCTGGCACGGAGTGGAGTAATCAGAGTAGTGTTTAGACCGATAGATGAGCCTGGCTGCTGCATTCAGCATGCATTGGAACAGGGTGAATTTATTAAAGGGGGATTAATAATGAGTTACTCTTATCCAGATGGAATGGCAACAATAGCAGGTGTGCTTCCCAAGAGTTATGGTGGTGCCAAACACTTAGAGGTAGATCAGGTTTACGGTAGGTATTCAGTTTTTAAAAGATTTCGTTTTCAGTAGAGAGAGGATATGGTGTCACAGACAGTGGACAGTCACCGGTTTTAAGAAGTATGGCACAAGTAAGGTCAGATTAATTTTATAGTAGGGGATCATCAATAGAAATTAACATATTTTTAAAAAATTTGATTCGGACGCTGAATTTCCCAAAAATATTTGATTAGATACAAAGTTATTTGTGATGAATAACATTAAAAAAAACTGTTCTTTATAGGCTGCAGAAAGCATGCATATAGGTGTACATCAATGTGCATTTCAGAATACATGCATAGGGAGTCTACTGTGGTAGTGAAACAGTACTGTGAGTCAGTATTACAGATGAGTGAATCTATTTTTTACTACTCCAAATCTTTTCAGATTATTTTTGTTCAAACCTTCTTAAATGTTCTTAAATCTTTCTACGCTAACGCTACATACGCGTCTCTTAATTTGTACGCTAATGCTACGCATCTCATGATTTGTATGCTAATGCGTACATATTCAGTTAAGTTGTGTACTTTTACTGTATGTTCGTTATTTGTGCGGGAATGTTTACAGTGGATGGGTTAGAGCGGCAAAAAGCCCAGGAAGCACCACGGTCACCTGACCTGGGGGGAAGGGCTTGCTCTGATTGGCCTATAGGCTGAGTAAACAAGTTAAATCACTTGTGCTGCACCTGCTGAAAAGTGCAGGAGCTTGTGAAAGACAGAAAACTGTGTTTTGTTCTGGGCACCCTAGATATAGATAGATAGATATCAGGTCTAGGGCAGCAGGGACGGACATACCACCGGCTGCACAGGGGCCCAGGGCCGGAGGGGGGCCCTTACTTACCGGCGGCAGGGCAGGGAGAGATGAGTGCTTCCATTGTGGAAACGCTCATCTCTATATTCATCTGTATCGCCGTTCTTAGGACGGCGATACAGATGATTACTGCGGGGCAAGGGAGGGAGAGGCGTCTCCCTTCCCGTTCCTTCTGATAGGCTGCAGGCACTAGACCTGTAGCCTATCAGAGGCCGGCATAGGCGGCGCAATGACGTCATCGCGCCGCCTGAGCCATACAGCGTGGGACACAGGCCGGAAGAGGCCTGTATCGCGTCGCTGAAAGAGGCAAGGATAAGTGTTTATTTTTTCAGCTTTGCTAAATGAACTATCTGGCACATAGTGGGGGCACTATGGGGGAGGAGCACTATGGGGGCCACTATGGAGGAGGAGCACTAAGGGGGCCACTATGGAGGAGGAGCACTATGCGGGCACTATGGAGGAGGAACACAATGGGCGCACTATGGAGGGCACTTTGGAGGAGGAGCACAATGGGGGCACTATGGAGGAGAAGCACAATGGGGGCACTATGAAGGAGGGGCACTATGGGGGCACTATGGAGGAGGAGCACAATGGGGGCACTATGGAGTAGGAGCACAATGGGGGCACTATGGAGGAGGAGCACAATGGGGGCACTATGGAGGAGGAGCACTATGGGGGGCACTAGGGAGGATGAGCACAATGGGGGCACTATGGAGGACACTATGGAGAAGGAGCATAATGGGGGCATTATGAAAGAGAAGCACTATGGGGGTATTATGGAGGGCACTATGGAGGAGGAGCACAATAGGGCACTATGGAGGGCACTATGGAGGAGGAGCACAATGGGGCTCTATGGAGGGCACTATGAAGGAGGAGAACAATGGGAGCACTATGAAGGCGGAGCACTATGGAGGCACTATCTAGGAGGAGCACTATGGGGGGCACTATATATATATATATATATATATATATATATATATATATATATACTGGCACTATGGGGGCCCTATCATATATACTGGCTCACACGGGGGGCACTATGGAGGAGGAGGAGCACTATGGGGGGCACTCTGGAGGAGGAGGACCACTATGGGGGCCCTATATATATATATATACTGGCACTATGGAGAAGGAGGAGCACTATGGGGGGCCCTATCATATATACTGGCTCACATGGGGGCACTATGGAGAAGGGGGGGAGGAGCACTATTGGGGTCATTGTATAGGGGCACTAAGAGGGGTTTTTGGGCACACAGTAGGGGGCATTGGCACACATTATGATGGCACTATGGGGACATTGGCTGGCCGGGGTAACTAATTATTTCTATTGGTGGGACTTTGGGGAGCACTATTACGGTGGGGGGCACAGTATCAGCTTAGAACAGTTATTTTTGGGGAACATTATGGTTACACTGTTAGTGTCAGGGACACTATTTCCTGGGCGTGGTTATTTTTTAGGGCACTGTGTGCCAATAATTACTGAGGGCAGTAGTATTTGCAGTGGGATTGTTTCTGCAGTATAGTTTTGGGGAGCACAGTGGGCACAGTATTGGGAGTGGCAGGATGGGGAGTTCAAGAAGGTGGGAGAATGATGGGAAAGTAGGAAACTAAGATGTCTATTTGTCAAACTCCACAGAGAGAAGAAATGGCTGAAAGAAATCATCATAGCGGTCTGGTCTGAAAGGAGAAGATGAGGAAAGAGAACATCTACATCTAAGAAGACGTCACTGGATGTAAGAGGTATGTGGCGCTGTATTAGGCTACTTTCACATCTGAGTTAGTGATTCTGGCAGGCTGGTCCAGAAGAGAACAACCTTCTGGAATTCGATGGACCACTACTGGATACAGAATGCCCGCCGGCCCCATTAACTATAATGGGGTATGGCAGAGATCCAGCCACAATCTGGCAAAAATGCCGAGAATCAGCGGGACACAAACTGCTGCATGCCTGAGTTTGTGTCGGACCAATTTCTTGCATTCTCTGCCAAATTAGGTGGCCAGAGCATAGTGCTGGCCACTGGAAATGTCTGGCACTGGAAAGTAGAAGGGTTCCACTTCCAGCCAGACCTCGAGCATCAAAAAAGGAAAGTGGAACAGGCCAGCAGTGGCAAAGGACATGTAGGCGCAACTGCCAGCGGCAGAATTCATAGTAGTTGGCCACTATTCCACCAGGCTAACTCAAGGCGAAAAGTTGTTGTAGAGGAGAAAGTGGATGAGGTAGTGGAGTGGATGGCTCACTTATCTCAGTCACAGCAGGATGATGTGCATTCTTCTGATGACGCTGTACCATGTAGCCAGGGGTTAGACTCAGAGTGTTCCTCCTGCTCCGGCATTCCGCTCCAGTGAAGCCTGTCATTCTCTGACTCCTCTCTGCCTTCATCGCCCCCTCCTAGTGGTGTGTCTTCTATGTTTTATCAAAGAAAATCCCACCAAACCCCACTGCACAATCCAGCAGATATTGAGGAAAGCCTCCCTGAGGAGGTTTTAAACAGCAGTCAGTGTTTGGACTGCCCAGAAGCAGAGGTTGGTGAGGATTCAGAATCTGGGGAGGCGAGGAATCCGGTACGTATCTGTTGCAGAGGTAAAATTAGTAGTGGCACCCTTAGCCAGAGTGTTGGTGGCAGACTGAGAGTGAGAAATAAAGTGGTGGGTCAAGGAGCTCAACAACAGATATTGCAGTCAGACAAAAGTGGTGGGAGTCTGATGTTGACTGTGTGTTAGACAGGACCTGGGAGCTGGATCAGGTTGGTGAGGAGGATTTGATCTCAAAGGAGGAGGGCAGTGGTAGTGGCAGCAACAGAGGGCAGAGGTGAGGAAGCCCAGGCCTTCCTTGGAAACTAGTGAGACCTTAAGTAGTGTGGGGTCCAAGCGTGCAAGGGCTATGCCAAACTTGGCCACCTCTCGAGCCCAAACATCAGGTGTGTGGAAGTATTTCACTACTCCACTAGGAGACATCAGCATGCAAGCAGAAATTGAGCCATAGGAAAGCTTCAAATGTAGGGACCACTGCTCTGTGTAACCACCTGAACCAGTGTCATGCTGTGCATTTGTCTAACCAAGGTGGATTACAGCAGCACCTTCATTCTAAAGAGTTGACTCCTTCTCCCAGGGTCCCTTGCGTCAGACAGCCTGTATCCAGGGGAGTAACTACATCTTACACGTCCTTGTCTTCAACCGTGTGCGTTTCTCCACCTCCTCCTACTCCTTCTCTTCAGCTCGGTCACACTCATCAGCCGTCCATCATTGAATGTGTGGCCAGGAAGCAATTTTACGTAACCAGCAATCCCACAGTGCGCAAACTTAATTCCCACCTGGCCAAGTTGCTTACTGTGCAGTCTCTGCCATACAATTTAGTGGATTCTACTAGTGTTGAGCGAGCATGCTCAGCCAAATATGATATTTGGCCAAGCATTGCGGTGCTCGGGACCACGTGGTGTTCGGCCGAATAACTCTTGTGCTCGAGTGCCATGCTCGAGTCCCCTCCTCGCACGCTAATTAAGCAATTAGCGTGTAGGGAGGTACTGGCATTCACTGTAATGCCGCAGCCATCTTGGCTACTGGCATTACAGTGATTGGCTGACCGGGAACGCGTCATCGGGTGCTATATACAGGGGCGTAACAATCGGGGCCCGGCCCGGCGGGGGAGGGGGCCCGGCCCGCAAGTGCTTCTAATTGCCAGTTGGGGCCGGGCCCTCTCTTTTCAGGCCAGTGCAACGCAGTGTGCAATACACAGTTCCCGAAATAAATACGGCCTGTCCCCACTCCCCACCCCATAACCTCTCTGGCGCTGCGAGTGGCGACACTGTGTGATCCCGCGAGACCTGGCACTCGGTCACGTGTCTTGTGGGATCACACTGGCTGACGAGGTGAAGCTGAGAACGCGGGGCGACGGGATTACGTGAGAAGAAGGCGCGAGCAAGTCCTCAGCGGAGACTATTTTTTTTGTGTGTCTGAGTGTGTGCACATTTGGGGGCACCCTGGTAATGCGGCACCATCTGGATTATTAAACTAATGGGGCCCCCACCGTCCATATGGGGGCAAAATGATGAAATTATATAGGGGTAAAAATGAAATATGTACAGAACGGGGGCAAAAATCAATATATATTCAGTGGGGGCTAAAATATAATGAGGGCAAAAATGGAATATATAAAAATGGGGCAAAAATGGAATATATAAAAAGGGGACAAAAAATTGGAATATATAGAAAAAATTAAACATCTACCTCCTCTATTTAATTACAATGCATTTGAATCTATAGTTGGCGGATGAAGGAGGGGGCCCAAATTCAAAGTTTGCCCTGGGGCCCATAGACGTCTGGTTACGCCACTGGCTATATAGCACCCGGTGACATGTGACCCGGCTCAGACCGAGTCCGGGAGAGATGCTGCAAAGAGGGACAGATAGTGTAGGGATAGAAATTGGCTAGACAGGGCTAGCATTTCTATTGAAAAGACCCAAAAGCCCTTTCAAGGGCTATTGTGATATCTGGCTACAATATATTTTTTTATTTTTTGGGGGTTAAAAATTGCGCAAGGTGGCCTGACCTTAACACCACCTGCGCAATTTGTGCATTCTTATCCTTTCTGTATCCTATATACCTGACATCAATTGTCATTTTTTCTGCTACTAATCAAGGCCACAGTACCTTCTCTGCGTCTGCTGTATAACGTTTGCGCAAGGAGGCACAGATAGTGTAGGGATAGGATTTGGCTAGGCAGGGCTAGTTGGTCATGTTGAAAAGACCCAAAAGTCCTTTTAAGGACTATTGTTACATCTGGCTGCAATATATTTTTTCTTTTGGGGCAAAAATAACATAAGTTTGCCTGATCTTAACACCACCTGCGCAGCTTGTGCATTATAACATTGCTGTATCCTATATAGCTGACATCCAGTGTGAGCTATATAGGGACAGATAGTGTAGGGATAGAATTTGGCTAGGCAGGGCTAGTTGTTCTGTTGAAAAGTCCTTTTAAGGGATATTATATCTGGCTGCAATATATTATTTTTGTGGTGGGTTAAAAATTTTGCAAGGTTGTCTGCCCTCAACACCACCTTTGCAGCTTCTGCTGTCTAATATTTGTGTATCCAAAATACCTGAAACCCGGTGTATTTTTTTCTGCCGCTATTCAAGGCGACATTACTAATGTCGCCGTGATTAGCGGCAGTAAAAAAACGCAATAAATGTCAGGTATATAGGAGAAAAATGTTTTGTTTTTTTTTTTTTTTTTAATATTATGTGAATAAAGGCTATGTTTTAGTTGGTACTCTCTGTGATAGGTATATAGGAGAAACAAACATAGTCCTGCACACGCTGCGCAGCTGGTGTTAAGATTAGGCAAACTTGCGCAAATTTTGACATCAAGAATAAAAATATTGCTGCCAGATATAACAAAAGACCTTAAAAGGACTTTTGTGTCTTTTCAACAGAACAACTAGCCCTGCCTAGCCAAATCCTATCCCTACACTATCTGTGCCTCCTTGCGCAAACATTATACATTATATAAATAACGGCAGAAAAAAAAAACACTGTATGTCAGGTATTTAGGATACAGAACCGTTAGACTGCACACGCAGCACAGGTAATGTCTCCTTGATTAGCGGCAAAAAAAGGACACTGGATGTCAGGTATTTAGGGTACAGAAATGCTAGACTGCACACTCAGCACAGGTAATGTCGCCTTGATTAGTGGCAAAAAAAGGACACTGGATGTCAGGTATTTAGGATACAGAAATGCTAGACTGCACACGCAGCACAGGTAATGTCGCCTTGATTAGTGGCAAAAAGAGGACTCTGGATGTCAGGTATTTAGGACACAGAAACGTAAGACTGCACATGCAGCACAGGTAATGTTGCCTTGATTAGCGGCAGAAAAAAAAATACACTGGATGTCAGGTATTTAGGACACAGAAATGTTAGACTGCACACGCAGCACAGGTAATGTCGCCTTGATTAGCGGCAGAAAAAAAAATACACTGGATGTCAGGTATTTAGGACACAGAAATGCTAGACTGCACACGCAGCGCAGGTAATGTCGCCATAATTAGTGGCCGAAAAAAAATACACTGGATTTCACTTATTTAGGATACAGAAACGTTAGACTGCATGCGCAGCACAAGTAATGTTGCCTTGATTAGCGGCAAAAAAATTACACTGGATGTCAGGTATTTAGGACACAGAAACATTAGACTGCAAACGCAGCACAGGTTATGTCGCCTTGATTAGCGGCAAAAAAATTACACTGGATGTCAGGTATTTAGGACACAGAAACGTTAGACAGCACACACAGCACAGGTAATGTCGCCTTGATTAGCGGCAGAAAAAATACACTGGATTTCAGGTATTTATGACACAGAAGCATTAGACTGCACACACAGCACAGGTAATGTTGCATTGATTAGCGGCAAAAAAAATTACACTGGATGTCAGGTATTTAGGACACAGAAACATTAGACTGCAAACGCAGCACAGGTTATGTCGCCTTGATTAGCGGCAAAAAAGGACACTGGATGTCAGGTATTTTGGATTCAGAAATGTTATACAGCAGACACAGTGCAGGTTATGTCGCCTTGATTAGCAGCAGAAAACAATACACCAGATGTCAGATATTTGGAATACACAAACGTTATAAGCATACGCTGCGCAGGTGGTGTTAAGGTCAGGTAAACTTGCGCAATTTTTGCTCCAAAATAAAAAAAAATATTATAGCCAGATATAACAATAGTCCTTAAAAGGACTTTTTGGTCTTTTAAACAGAAAAAATAGCCCTGCTTAGCCAATTTCTATCCCTACACTATCTGTCCCTCGTTGCAGCAGCTCTCCCTGACTCGGACTGAGCCGTGTCACATATCACTGGGTGCTATATAGCACCTGATGACGCTTTCCCAGCCAGCCAATGTTGGCTACTGGCATTACAGTGAATGCCGGTACCGATCCCCCCCGCAAGTTGATTGGCCAAGAAACGTGTGGGGAGGGGACTCAAGCATAGCGCTCGAGCGCGTGGTCCTGAGCACCGCCATGCTCGGCTGAATACCGTAATTGGCCGAGCATGTTCGCTCATCACTAATCACCACTAATGTCTGTGCTCGCGGAATTGACGTAGAACAAGTGTCAACCATTGTCAAGTTTGACATGCCTGTAACTGTAGAAGGTCTGACATAGTGGCACAATGACAGTGTAGAGAAGGCAGTGGTAGTAGCTGTAACATCAGGAGGCCATAGAGTGGCATGACAGAGTGTTCAAATGGCACCAGTAGTAGCAGAATTATGAATTCACAGAGTGACGTAACTACAGATTGTGCAAGTGGCAGCAGCAGTATTAATCAAATTTCAAGGTCACAGAGTGGCACGACAACAGAGTTTGGAAGTGGCAGAAGCAGAAATATGAGGTCCCTGAGTGGCATAATGACAGAGATGGGAAGGGAAAAGTTCTCATCACCACTAATGTCTGTGCAGGAGAAATTGATATAGAATAAGTGTCAATCGTTGTCAAGTTTGACCTGCCTGTGAGTGTAGAAGGTCTGACATATTGGCATGACGACAGTATAGAGCAGGCAGTGGCAGTAGCTATAGCATCAGGAGGCCATAGAGTGGCACAACCACAGAGTGTAAAAGTGGCAGTCACAGTAGTAGCAGAATTATGAGGTCCCAGAGTAGCACAACAACAGAGTGTGGAAGTGTCAGCAGCTGAAGTTGCAGAATTATGAGGTCACACAGTGGCACAATGACAGTGTGTACAAGTAGCAGCAGTAGTAGCAGTATTATCATCATTAGGAGGCCATAGAGTGGCACAACAACAGAGTGTGGAAGTGGCAGCTGCAGTAGTAGCAGAATTATGAGGCCACACAGTGGCATAACAACAGAGTGTGCAAGTGGCAGCAGCAGTAGAATTATGAGGCTACAGAGCGGCTCAATGAGAGTACAAGTGTCAACCGTTTTCAAGTTTGACCTGACTGTGACTGTGGAAGGTCTGACAGAGTGGTACGATGACAGTGTAGAGGAAGCAGCAGCAGCATGGGCAGACTACAGAATGGAGGCAGTAGTAGTAGCAGCAGCATCGGCAGACTAAAGAGTGGAACAACGACGAGGCAGTAGCAGCAGCAGCAGCAGTAGCAGTTACATCAGAAGGCCACAGAGTGAAATGACGACATTATATAGGCAGTAGTAGTAGCAGCATCGGCAGACTACAGAGTGGAACAATGACATTATGGAGGCAGTAGAAGTAGCAGCTGCATCAGAAGGCCACAGAGTGGAATGACGACATTATGGAGGCAGTAGTAGTAGCAGCAGCAGCAGCATCGGCAGACTACCAAATGGTATGAAGACATTACAGAGGCAATAGCAGCTGCATCAGAAGGCCACCGAATGGAACGACAACATTATGGAGGCAGTAGCAACATCAGCAGTGTGGGGAGGTGGGTGGCAATAACACTACCCACTGACAATGGTGGGTATAAGAAGGAGCACTTAGCATCAGATGTGTGGCATCAGGCAGGTGGCAGCATCAGAATATTTGGTGAGGCAGGTAGCCAGAAGAAGCAGTCAAAAACAGCATGAATAATCTAATCTGATGCATCAGGCGTTGGTGGTTGGAAATCCTGGCTAATCCACGCCTGATTCATCTTGACAAACTTCAGTCTCTCCACATTTTGGGTGGACAGGTGAGTTCTCCTTGGTGTAACTATGGCCCCCGCTGCACTAAACACCCCTTCTGATACCACACTACTGGCCAGGCAGGACAACTTTTCCAGAGCAAACTCGGCCAATTGTGGCCACAAATCTAGTTTTGCTGCCCAGTAGTCCAGAGGATCTTCAATAACGGGTGGCAGGGTGCTGTCTAAGTATGCCACCACCTGCTGTTTCAGGTCCTCCTCCAGTTCTAGCTGATGCTGCTGGTGCGTAGTTTTTTTACTATGTGGGTGAAGAAAGCTGCTCATCAGGGACTGTAGACTCAGGCTGCTGCTGCTGACAGAGCTGGTACAGCTACTGCCTCCCCTTCCCCCCTACCCAGCAGCCAAGGCAGTGGAAAATGAGAGCAGATGGCCCCCCCTGCGAGAATAAGGACGATGGTGCAGATAGGCAGCGGCCAACTGACTACATAGGATGTCTCTATAGTAGTTCATTTTGGACCGGTAGCGAGGGTCTACTAGGGTGGAGAGCCAGAAGTCATCCCTCTGCCGAATGGTGACAATACGACTGTCACTACGCAAGCAAGTGAGCATGCATCGGGCCATTTGCGCAAGTGACTCGGAAGGACTACCTGCCTCCATCTCCACTGCATACTGCCACTATGTGTCTGGGTCCTCTGCCTCCTCTTCCTCATCCTCCTGTAGCTGCGCTGGCTGCTCCTCCTGCTCCTTCTCTCCTGTCACCTGGGTGGAGAAACTACCCATTTCTCAAGGCATTCTTTGTGCTCCAATATCCTCCTCCTCTTCCTCCTCCTCCACTTTAGCCCCCACAGGGCTCATGTGGCCATGAAATATAGTCGCCACATCTCCTGTCCCCTGACCAGCCAGATTTAACAGCATCTTTTCCAGGATATGAATGGAGTGGAATGATGTTGTTGAAACGGGATTCCTGCAGACTGACAATTAAAGTGGTCTCCTCAAAGGGCACGAGCAAACGGCAGGTGTCACGCATGAGTTGCCACTGGCTGACATCGAAGTTACACAGGGGAGTACCTCTGTCTTCTTGGATCATCAAGGAATTGTTTATGGCCTTTCTCTGTTCGTAAAGTCTGTCAAACATATGGAGGGTGGAATTCCAACAGGTGGAAACGTCATATATCGCCTGTGTTGGGGGATGCGGTTCTGCCGCTGCAGCTTAAGGAGGGTATGCTTTGCGGTGTAGGAGAAGCTGATGTGCATTCAAATTTGCCTGGCCATTTTTAGGATGTCTTGCAGATGGATAGAAGGCTTTAGGAACAGCTTGACAACTAGATTGAACACGTGCGCCATGCAGGGTGCATGGCACAGCCCTCCTTGACGCAGCAGAGACACCATGTTCTTAGCGTTGTCGGTCACCATTGTTCCCATTTTGAGTTGTTGTGGGGAAAGCCAGGATTGGAATTCTTGATGAATGACGAGGAGCAGTTCCTCCCTTGTATGACTTCATTCGCCCAGGCAAACGAGGTATAGAACTGCGTGACACCGCTGTGCCTTGCACATGTGGTATGCTGGTGGGGCACTGTGAATTGTCCCTGCAGAGGAGGCTGAGGACTTGGTGGAGAATGAGGAGGCAGACATAGTCGCAGGAGCGACGGCATGAGAACATGGAGGCAGAAGCGGCATCGCCTGACCAAGTTGCTGGTTTGGCTGTGCAGGAACCACATTTACCCAGTGGGCCGTAAAGGACATATTCTGACCCTGATCGTAATTAGAGCTCCACACGTCGGTGCTGCCATGATCTTTGGTAGACACCGACAGTCTCAATGACTGTCCAACCTTCTGTTCTACATATTTGTGCAGGGCTGGTACTGCCTGTTTGGCAAAGAAATGATGGCTTGGAACTCTCCACCTCAGCTCGACACAAGCCATCAGTTCTCTGAAAGGTGCAGAGTCCACCACTGGGAAAGGAAGGGACTGCAGCACCAGCAACATGGCCAGGAGCACATTCAGCTTCTGCACCGTTGGATGTGTACATGCATACTGCTGTCTCTTGGCAATGGCTTCGCTGATTGATTGCTGGCGGAATGACTGATGAGGAGTGAGAGGAGGAGCAGGAGCATCAGATGATGGGAAGGACAGACAGCTCCCTTCGGCTGAGGTGGTGGAGCCTTGACTGCAAGAAATCTATTGGGGGCCACTGGGTGATGCCGCAGATGCTGCTGCAGGCTGGACCACCACACTGGAGCCATGGTTATCCCAGGCCACTCTATGGTGACACTGCATATGTTGACACAGGGCTGTGGTGTCAACTTTACGTGAATTTACTCCCAACACTCCTGCGAAGCAGATGGTCTACCTTGAGCCCGTTTGGCTCCCGACCTCCCACTGCTTCCACCTTGCTGACTCCCGGCCACGCTAGCAACTTGCTGGATTCGTTGCTGCCTCACGGGCAAGCTACCACCCTCTTTTCCTGATAAGGATGAAGCCCCTAATTCACTGGGATCACAAGTACGATCAGCTTCATCATCATCATCATCATCATAATCGAGAACTCTCTGCACGTCACTGATGTCCTCTTTGACTATCTGAGGGTCAGGACCCTGACCGCGTGCAATTCTAGCTCCCATGCAACTATCCTCATCACTACTTCCCCGCCTAACTGAGGAAGCTGCGGATGTCTCCTCCACATCTTGGCTGCCCAGTAGCTGCTGACTGTCCTCCAGTAGCTTGTCCTCTCTGTAAAGTGGAGCTGAGCCCACAGCATACATTACTTCTCTGGCTGAGGGAACAGAATAGGACAGAGGCAGTTGGGGACAGGTGAGCGCACAGGACCTGCTCCCGGGCCATGCCAACTAAGGGTTGTGTCTGACAAACCCATCGACTCTTGGCTGGGGGTGTCTGACGTCATTTGGGACATAGTCGAAGACCGAATTAAACATTCGAGAACCGCTGGGTTGCTGGTCAAGACCCGACCGACATTTGGCCTCTGCCACTCCCCTGTGCAGGGCCTGTCACTTCTCTGTATGACATGCTGTTAGATCAAATAAATAAAAAAGGAAATTAAAACACGCTACAAAGGGCTGTCACTTTCCCACTTCAGCACAGAGCGAATAATATTTTTTTTTTCACCAGTAATACATGTCAGTAGGTTTGCCAATAAACAACTTTGGCGATTTACGCCAAATAAAACTTTTTTCACTTCTAATAAAGGCTACAAAGGGCTGTAATTTTCCCACTTCAGCACAGAGCGAATAATACGTTTTTTTACAACACTTATAAACGCCAGTAGGTTTGAAAATACATAACTTTGGCGCTGTAGGGCAAACTTTTTTTTATTTTTTACAACTAATATAGGGTACAAAGGGCTGTAATTTTCTCACTTCAGCACAGAGAGAATAATGTGTTTTTTTACAACACTTATCAACGCCAGTAGGTTTGACAATATAGAACTTTGGCGCTGTAGGCTAAATAAAACTTTTTTTGCAACTAATACACGCTACAAAGGGCTGTAATTTTCCCACTTCAGCACAGAGCGAATAATACGTTTTTTTACAACACTTATAAACGCCAGTAGGTTTGAAAATACATAACTTTGGCGCTGTAGGGCAAACTTTTTTTTATTTTTTACAACTAATATAGGGTACAAAGGGCTGTAATTTTCTCACTTCAGCACAGAGAGAATAATGTGTTTTTTTACAACACTTATCAACGCCAGTAGGTTTGACAATATAGAACTTTGGCGCTGTAGGCTAAATAAAACTTTTTTTGCAACTAATACACGCTACAAAGGGCTGTAATTTTCCCACTTCAGCACAGAGCGAATAATACGTTTTTTTACAACACTTATAAACGCCAGTAGGTTTGAAAATACATAACTTTGGCGCTGTAGGGCAAACTTTTTTTTATTTTTTACAACTAATATAGGGTACAAAGGGCTGTAATTTTCTCACTTCAGCACAGAGAGAATAATGTGTTTTTTTACAACACTTATCAACGCCAGTAGGTTTGACAATATAGAACTTTGGCGCTGTAGGCTAAATAAAACTTTTTTTGCAACTAATACACGCTACAATGGGCTGTAATTTTCCCACTTCAGCACAGAGCGAATAATATGTTTTCATTGCAACACTAATAGCTGATAGAACACTTTACAATTTATAACTTTGGCAATTTTTTTTTTTACACTAATACACGCTACAAAGGGCTATTAGTTTCCCACTTCAGCACAGAGCGAATAATATGTGTTTTCGCACTAGTAATAAACGCTAGTAGGTTTGCCAATAAATAACTGCGGCGTTGTACGCCAAATAAAACTTTTTTTGCCACTAATACACGATACAAAGGGCTACCATTTTCCCACTTTACCACACCACAGCTCATAAGCCCTTTCTGTTTTCCAACACTGAAACAGCAAGAAAGTGCTGTACTAAATGTAACTACAGCGCACAAGGGATAACAAAACCACTCATCCTTAATTATAATTCTTACTTGATCACTTGAAGCTGACACCAGTCACTGACATGAGGTGTTGACTATATATTTACTGTCAGTTGCTGACATTCAAGTTGTGTTCTAAACTCTAAAATGGTCCTACTGGACTAATTTTTGCTCTTCTTATCTTTCTCCCACATCTTGTATCTGTAACCTCTTCATGGAGGTTGGTCAGCTCTGCAGTCCATGTGGTCTACTGTAGCTACTTCCAACAAAACACCTCAGTTCCTTGTGAACACAGTGTCAGGCTACTTTCACACTAGCGGCAGTCTTCTCTGGCAGGCTGTTCCGGTGGGGGAACAGCATGCTGGACCCATGCTACTGCTAGTCCACCATGCTGCCAGAAGTCCTCTTTGGCCCATTCACTATAATGGGGGCGGGCCTAAGGTTCGACTGCAGCATGGTAAACATGACGAGAGGTGGATGGAATAAAACTACTACATGGCATAGTTTTATTCTGGCCACCTCTCGGCATGTTTGCCATGCTGCAGCCGGACCACAGGCCCTCCCCCATTTTAGTGAATGGGGCCGGTGTGAGCTTCTGGAGGCACGGTGCACTAGCGGTAGCATGGATCTGGCAGGCTGTTGCCCGCTGGAACAGCCTGTCAGAGAAGACTGCTACTAGTATGAAATTAGCCTCAGGATACACACTTTATTTTTTAGGACACCATCTCCCTAATAAAAAGAGACAGTAAGATGGTGAGAAGAGTGTAAAACCCCTCAAACAACACATCACTGTCCTGACAACCAGACAGGAACACTCCCATTTCTCATGTATGAATGTGATACGTGTTTTGAAAGCATTTATGTGAACAATGTTATACTGACCACAGAAGAAATGTTTGGTAAAAGATAAGTTTCCCTCTCTGAATACAGAAGTTCAATTTTAATAATACATAAAGCACACAGATATTTTTTCACAAAGTCTTTCTTCGAATTATTTTTATAGTTTCTAACAATTCCCCTGCACAATCTCTGGATGTAAATCAGTCCCAGGTAATGAATATAAGCAGCTGCTGACTGTCATCTCTCCTCTGTGCTGAGGTTCTGTGGAGCTGTCAGTGACCAGACTGCAGGAGAAGATATAATCAGTGATGACTTGGTCTCCCATAAACTCCTTATCTTATATGTTTATTGTCTTTCTACCTGTTACAGTTTCTGGTCAGGTATCCTCATCATGTAGCCTGAGAAATCTGATAGTTCTATTTGAATACGAATATTATCAGAAAGGAGACATCATTATCGGAGGGCTTGTTTCTGCTCATGTGGATGCTGTACATTTTTCGAGATGTTCTGATTCTGACCCTGATTCTGTATACCTTTTCTGCACAGAGTGAGTATATTTTACTACTTCATGTACTCAGTTCTAACCATATTTTTAAGCCAAAACCAGGAGTAGATCCCAATAAGAAAGAGGTGCAGACCTTTCCATCTTTCCATTGCACATTCTCTCTGTTCATGCTTTAACCTCCTGCAGTGTGAATGTAGCTCCAGGGTGAGGTCAGTATGTTATTAGTTCATGTCTTCACAATATGGATTAGTCAGGAACCCATGATCCAAACCTCTAAATGTAATGTAAATGATGATCCTTGTATATTGTGTTAATGGTTTATCTCATTACATT
Source organism: Rhinella marina (assembly GCA_900303285.1). Lineage (NCBI taxonomy): Eukaryota > Metazoa > Chordata > Amphibia > Anura > Bufonidae > Rhinella > Rhinella marina. The sequence goes on along the minus strand of ONZH01016977.1, from coordinate 26,752 downwards.
CATGATATTGTACATATTTCAGACTTAAAGTTGAACAATATAGCAGCATTTTGGCTTTTATTTTTGCTATTGATGAGATTAACAAAGATCTCGACCTTCTGCCCAATATTACTCTTGGCTATAATATGTTTGATGCATGTGGAAGTTCCAGGAAATCTCTGAAGTCTGCCATGCAAATAATGTCTGGAATTGATGAGGAGGTTCCAAATTACTCCTGTGTGGATGATGGAGAAGTGGCTGCTTTTGTGGCTGATCCTGGATCTGATACCAATAGAGCCCTGCTAGAGTTCCTCAGTCTATACAGGTTTACACAGGTTAGTGGCATCTCCGTGGTATCAACCAAAAACTCAGAAATACAGAAGTAGATAGGAATTGGTGGTGACACCTACATTATATGACAGAATATATGGTCATGTTTAAGATTTGTGTGTATTTTGTTCTCATAGATCAATTATGGACTTTCTGACCCCCTCCTGAGTGATAGAGTCTCCTATCCAACATCTTATCAGATCACTCCTGATGACCAGTCTCGATATGAAGCTATTGTGAAGACTCTGCAGTACTTTGGATGGAACTGGGTTGGGATCATCACACCAGATGATGGGATTGGTGAAATGGAGTCAGAAACACTTAGTAAAATGATGATTCAGCATGAGATCTGTGTAGACTTCATCATCAAATTAGATAAATATGATTACATAATGGACAGAAAAAGGAAGGAGAACATTAAAAAATCACAGGCTAAAGTCATAGTGGTTTGTGGTCTTTTTAACAGGAAGTATGCCATCACTATCCATGAAGCTCGAATGGACAATATCACATTGATCCTTCATGAGTCTTGGTTTAGTATCACACATTTCACACATGAATTTTATAAATCAGTCAACTGCAGCTTAATTTTTATGTCACCGAGGAAAGTAATTCCTAAGTTTAATGCCATTCAAAACGTAAACTCCTTGAACCGTCCCGATGACCCGGTTCTGGAAGAAATTTTGTTCATCCTTTATAAATGCTTAACTAAAAATATATTCAAAAATCAGTTTTTAAACATGGTTTATAAAGGCAGACCTGCATTTAACTGCACTGGGGTATACGGCTTAACACAATTATTGGATTATGATTATACTCTGTACTACGTCTACACATCAGTCTATGTTCTGGCTCATGTTCTGAATACAATTGTACCAAAAAGATCTAGTTTACAGACACATGGACTAAGACATAAAGTAAGTAATATACAATCTATCTGTATAATCAGTGGTTCAGAGGACAGATGATACAACTTATCTTATACAGTAGCATCACACTGTTCTGTTCTTGGTCACCCCAATGAAACCAGCTTACTAGGGATGAGCAAACCTGGACCACGTTCTGAACTATACCAGACAGTCGGGTGTCTGTGCACCTAACCTGAATTTGGCACCAAAGTCTGTGTCCGTTGTTTCAACTTTAAATAAAGCTTGTTGAAAGGCTCTTGGAAACCATCACAGTCATGCCTATGTAGTATTAGTATGGTTGTGACTGGCCATCGCACTATGTGACTATTAGTGATGAGCGAAGCGGCAATATTCGTGATTCGCACGAATATTGCCCGCTTCGGCTCGGCATCCCGAGGCAGCGCGGACTCGTGATTATTCGTGCGTCACTGCAAGTTTGAAATGCCTGTTTTTTTCAGCCAATTAGCATCAAAGGGAAGCCGGTGGGAACGCCTGCTGTGATGTAACATCCCCTATACCTCCCCAGCAGTGATTGGCTGGCAGTGACATGTGACCTAAATTTACATAAGGTAGGGACCTGCACAGTGTCGGACTGGCCCACCAGAGGACCGGAGGATCCTCTGGTAGGCCCCAAAGCCACCCAAAAAAGCATACTTACCTGTCCCTGCCGTGCTGCCGCTGTCCTCGGCTCCCACCCTCCACTGTCTTCCCTTCCGGCGCGCACTATGACCTGACGCAGCGTCAGGGCATAGTGCGCGCTGGCAGGGAAGACAGTGGAGCGCGGAACCTTATGGCAGCGGCAGCGCAGGTAAGTATGCTTTTTTTAAGTGGCTGGGTGGGCTGATCTGAGGTCTGAGGGGGGGGAGAACGTGTTCTGAGGTCTGATGGGGCACAAGACGCTAACCTGAGGTCTGATGGGGGCACAAGACGCTGACCCTGAGGTTTGATGGGGGCACAAGACACCAACCTGAGGTCTGGATAGGGCACAAGACGCTGACCTGAGGTCTGATGGGGGCACAAGACACCAACCTGAGGTCTGATGGGGGCACAAGATGCCGACCTGAGGTCTGATTCGGGCACAAGACACCGACCTGAGGTCTGATGGGGCACAAGACGCCGACCTGAGGTCTGATAGGGGCACAAGACACCAACCTGAGGTCTGATAGGGGCACAAGACACCAACCTGAGGTCTGATGGGGGCACGAGACGCCGATCCCTGTACTGTGACATCACTGTGTTTATTATCCCTGTACGGTGACATCACTGTTTTTATTATCTTTGTACTGTGACATCACTGTGTTTATTATCTCTGTACTGTGACATCACAGTGTTTATTATCCCTGTACAGTGACATCACTGTGTTTATTATCCCTGTATAGTGACATCGCTGTGTGTATTATCCCAGTGCAGGAAGAGGTAAGTAGTCTGTGTTTGTGTGTTTGTTTTCTATTTTTCAGGGTCGTGAATGCAGAGGACTACGTCGGATTCGGTGGACTACGTCGGACCAGCTTTTTTTTTTTTTAATAAAATGGTCAAACAGGGGTCTGGGGGAGTGTTTATTTCAATAAAATGTTTTATACTTGTGTGTGTGTATTTTTTTTTACAATACTACAGTTTTAGTAATCATGGCTATCTACTGACATCCCTGATTACTAATACTGGGCTTAGTGCTTGCCGGTATGGCAGGCCAGCACTAACCCCAACATCTATTACCTCGGCACCCACCGCCACCAGGGGTGCCGGGAAGAGCCGGGTACCCGCAGGACCGGACCTTCTAAATTGAGGGTGTGGCTCAATTTTTTTTACAAAAATAATTAAATAATTTAAAAAAAAATGGCGTGGGGTCCCCCTCTTTTTTCCTTCGCCAGCCAAATACAACCAGCAGTGGCAGCCTGGCACTACCAGGGTGGGAAGGGACACGGTTATTGGCCCTTCCCAGCCTAATGGTACCAGCCTGCAGCCGCCCCAGAGCCAGACCCTCAATTTAGAAGGTCCGGTCCTGCGGGTACCCGGCTCTTCTTGGCACCCCTGGTGGCGGTGGGTGCCGAGGTAATAGATGTTGGAGTTAGTGCTGGCCTGCCATACCGGCAAGCACTAAGCCCAGTATTAGTAATCAGGGCCGTCAGTAGATAGCCATAATTACTAAAACTGTAGTATTGTAAAAAAAAAAAAAAAAAATACACACACACAAGTATAAAACATTTTATTGAAATAAACACTCCCCCAGACCCCTGTTTGACCATTTTATTAAAAAAAAAAAAAAACTGGTCCTATGTAGTCCACCGAATCCGACGTAGTCCTCTGCATTCACGACCCTGAAAAATAGAAAACAAACACACATACACAGACCACTTACCTCTTCCTGCACTGGGATAATACACACAGCAATGTCACTATACAGGGATAATAAACACAGTCATGTCACAGTACAGAGATAATAAACACAGTGATGTCACCGTACAGGGATAATAAACACAGTGATGTCAAAGTCCAGGGATAATACACACAGTGATGTCACTGTACAGGGATAATAAACCTCAGATCAACACAATGTGCCCCCATCAGACCTCAAATCAGCGTCTTGTGCCCCCATCAGACCTCAGATCAACGTCTTGTGCCCCCATCAGACCTTAGATCAGCATCTTGTGCCCCCATCAGACCTCAGATCAGCGTCTTGTGCCCCCATCAGACCTCAGATCAACACAATGTGCCCCCATCAGACCTCAGGCCAGTGTCTTGTGCCCCCATCAGACCTCAGATCAACACAATGTGCCCCCATCAGAGCTCAGGTCAGCGTCTTGTGCCTCCATCAGACCTCAGGTCAGCGTCTTGTTCCCCCATCAGACCTCAGGTCAGCATCTTGTGCCCCCATCAGACCTCAGATCAGCATCTTGTGCCCCCATCAGACCTCAGATCAGCGTCTTGTGCCCCCATCAGACCTCAGATCAACACAATGTGCCCCCATCAGACCTCAGGCCAGTGTCTTGTGCCCCCATCAGACCTCAGATCAACACAATGTGCCCCCATCAGACCTCAGGTCAGCGTCTTGTGCCCCATCAGACCTCAGGTCAGCGTCTTGTGCCCCCATCAGACCTCAGGTCAGCGTCTTGTGCCCCCATCAGACCTTAGGTCAACGTCTTGTGCCCCATCAGACCTCAGATCAGCGTCTTGAGCCCCCATCAGACCTCAGATCAACACAATGTGCCCCCATCAGACCTCAGGTCAGCGTCTTGTGCCCCCCTCAGACCAGCGTCTTGTGGCCCCCCTCAGACCTCAGATCAGCCCACCCAGCCACTTTAAAAAAAGCATACTTATCTGTTCTGGCCGCCGCTGTCCTTAGGCTCCCCGCTCCACTGTGTTCCCTGCCGGCGCGCACTATGACCTGACGCTGCGTCAGGTCATAGTGCGCGCCGGCAGGGAACACAGTGGAGCGCGGAACCTGAGGACAGCGGCGGTCAGAACAGGTAAGTATGCTTTTTTTAAAGTGGCTGGGTGGGCTGATCTGAGGTCTGAGGGGGCGCGGGGCCCCCCATGAAATCATTGGAGCGGGGGCCTGGAGCAGTAGCTCCAGGTGCTCCAATTATAATCCGGCCCTGGCAGCGCGGCAGATATTAGAACATGGCAACCACATTAAAGTGATGCGCGCGCCATGTTCTATGTATCAGACGGCAAGAAAACTCGGTATCGAGCTTCGGTACCGCACTAGGTACCGAAACCGTACCAAGTTTTCAATATATCGTGCAACACTACCAGGGAGTACGTGACCACATGCAATCTCAATCCAAAAAGTCATACTGAGGCTCACCACCATGCTTTACACTGCAATCTTATTGAAAGACAGACAATCAGGGGTTCATCGCCAGGTTGTCAGGCAGCATTTTTAAGTGGGTCACCATTACCGTGTCCCTGAAAATTGCCTTGGGGTCATCACCAGACTATTGGCTAGATTTAGAAAAAATGGTGCAATTAGGGAGCCTCAGAGGAATCCCTACATGCTGCCCCTGCTGTTTCCTATCCATGTCCAAGGTGTTTCCATCTTTTTCTGAGGTTTTCACATGTTGGGGCAAACTTGACTGTGCAGAACCTTTGGCCCCTGCAAAAATATTCGGGTCTCCCATAGACGTTAATGGAATTCGCGATTCGGCTCGAACCCACGAATCCCGCGGAAAATTTGGGCCGAATACCGAATCCCCGAATATTTTAGGATCCGATCAACTCTAGTGACTATACATGTATAAATGGTGGATCACATGGTGCGCTGTCATTCTGCTCTGTATAGTATAGGGATAGGACACTGGTCCAGGCAGGGAGAGGGTTAGGATTTTATTAGTTTTAAAAAAGTGTGCTGGTGACCGATGGATATTACTGATGGCCGCAGTACAGCTTCTCTGCACCAGTGAGACAGAAATACAGTACCATACTTAATCGTGCTGTTCAATCTCAGGGTGACCTCTTGACATTTTTTTTCAGTCTAATCCTACTTCTTTACATCAGTGACAAGGAGATATAATAGTTAATCATTCTGTTAATTATGTGGGTGAGACAAACCTATTTTTTGGGTGAAAAAACCTTTTCTTGCCACCGTCGAAGGGTTATATAGTAGTTATTTAGCCGGGTGATTTTGTCGTTGTGACCTACCTTTTTTTGTTTCAAATACACTGTAATTTGATCCAAATTTCAAGAAAAATTTAATTAAAATTAAAATTTCTTAAAGCTTTGTGGTAATGATTTTTTTTTTCTAAAATGGCTGCTGCATATGTTAGGACAGGGAGCAAAGAACTCTGGGAAGGAGGGATCATCCACAATGCCAAGCATGCAGCCAATCAGCAGCCAGCCAGCCCTGTGATGTCACAGCCCTATAAATAGTCTCAGCAATTTTAGATTCTACCATTTTCCATTGTACTTAGTGCAGGGAGAGACAACAGCAGGCGGTAGGGAAAGTGCTAGAAAAAACTTAATTGTGCTGAAAAACTATTTACAAATTCAAAGAAAGATTATTCAAGGTGTAGGGAAAGGATAGGGAGGCATCACCCATGCTATAGAAGGAGAACAGGGTGTACAGCCTGGGTAATAGGAGCGATTCTATTACACCTTGCAGCACTAATTGGGGATCCAAATTGCTGTTATAATTGCTGCTTTTAGGTTTGTTATTGGGGTGCAAGTTCTGAGTGATACAGTCATTTAGTGTTACAGAATCATATTTCAGCCTATATAGAGAGTCATGCAATTTAGTTGTATCTGAGTTTTAATACAGATGAACTATACCACATTGAAGTGTATGTTAAAAGGTTCTTTATACTCTACCAGTTAACATGAATGAGTGGGAGGTAAACACAGTACACCAGTGGTTTTGAGTTCTACCAGTCTTAATTGACGTTCAGTGGTGAAGTTACATTAAACTACAGCCTTTTTGGGGGGTATTATTCTAATTTTAATTTAATTCTTTTATTATACAGTATGTCAGACAGATAGGTGAAAGATCCTTCAAGGGGAATGGGCAGTGGCCAAAAAGTTTCTGTGGCAGGCAGCAGAAGAAGGGGGATGTGGGGGGTGTGGCAGGAGGAGTGGCAGTGAGAAGTCTGAACTCCTGGTGTCATCTAGGGGTCGTATCTTGACTAGAAACCAAGTAGTTCTTCAATGACTTTGTAGCACGTGACATCAGACCCCAGCCAAGAGTCGGTGGGTTCCTCTGACACAACAATTAGTTGGCATGGCCCCTGAGCAGGTCCTGTGCCCCCACCTGTCCTGAACCTTCCTCTGTCCTTTTCATATCCCTCTCATGAGAAGTATTATATGCTGTAGGCTTGGCTCCACTTTTAAGCAAGGACGAGCTGCTCGAGGACAGTCAGCAGATATTGCCTAGCCAAGATCTGGAGGAGACAACCGCCGCTTCCTCCGGGAGGCAGGCAAGTAGTAATGTGAGTCACTTGTGAGCAGGTGTTTTGCCAGTGGTTAGGCTCCTGACCCTGAGACTGTTGAGGAAGACCTCAGTGACGTGCACAGTCAATGATGATGATGTAGCCGATTTAACTTGGGAGCGGGATGAAGAAAGGGCTTCATCATTATCGTCAGGAGAAGAGGGTGGCAGCTTGTGAGTGATGCAGCGGCTGAGTCAGCAGGGTGGCAGTGTGACTGTAAGTCAGCAGGGTGGCAGCAGTGGGAGGTTGGGAGCCAAACATGCCTGGGGTAGACCACCCAATTTAATAGGAGAGGAGGAGCAGAAGGTGCAGGAGCAGCAAGAGGAGCTACAGGGTGATGAAGAAGGCGAGGCAAAGGACCCAGACACACCGTGGCAGTATGCAGTGGAGATAGAGTCAGGGAGTCCCTCCGAGTCACTTATGCAAGCAGCCCAATGCATTCTCACTTGATTGCGTAGTGACAGCCAGATTGTCACCGTTCAGCCGAGGGATGAGAACTGTCTCTCCACCATGTAAGACCCTTGCTACCGGTCCAAATTGGGGACCTGTTTTACACCCGCTCAGAGGGAGCACAAACTAAACTACTATTGAGACATTCTTTGTAGTCAGTTGGATGATGCCTATGAGTGCCATCGCCCTGTGTGTTCAATTTCCACTGCCATGGCTTCTGGGGGGGGAGGGGGGTTTGGGGGGGACGCAATACCAGCTCCATGAGCAGCAACTGCTACTGAAGAAACTAATCACCAGTAGCAGCAGCTAGACATAGAGAATAACATGAACAAGTAGAATGGTGCAAACTTGGAGTGCACCCTGCCACCCCAAATCCAAAATCGCCTAGACTACTGGGCAGCCAAAGTTGATTTGTGGCTGCAACTGGCCGAGTTTGCCGTGGACAAGCTTTCCAGACCGGATAGCAGTGTAACATCAAACCTGGTGTTTAGTTCGGTGAGGGCCATAGTCACCCTAAGGAGAACTCGCCTGTCCACCTAAAATGTGGAGAAATAGACCTTTGTGAAGATAAATGAGGAGTAGATCAGCTAGGATTTTCAAAAACCAGTGCCTGATGCATCAGACTAGATCATCTATGGTGCCATACTTACACTTTGAAAAAATAGACCTGTTGCTTCTGGCAACCTGCTTCAGCTACTATTCTGATGCTGCCACCCACCCGATGCCACACAAACTGCCAGGTGCTCCTACTGCCACCCACCATCATCATCTGGTACTGGTATTGCCCTCCTCCCTCCACCTTCCAACTCTGTCACTGGGGCAGTCTGTGGTCTCCTCATGCTGCTGCCGCATCACCAATTTGTGGTGTCCTCATACTCCTGCCACAATGGATGAAGGGGGTGTTCCTATTTTTTATTTATTTATTTTTTTAATTCATGTCTTTCACACACACTCCACAGAAGAATTTTACAACCACCAAACTGTAACGTTGTGGCCTTTAGCAACCTCACACAGAATTGATGGACACATGGGAAAAAAAACAAAACAAAAAAACAAACAGAAAGAGTGTTGGCTTCTTCCCCCACCAGCGCCGCCTCTTCCACCTACACTGCCATGTACACAGCCTCCTCAACTTCTTACTAGATTTGGACTAGAGATGAGCAAATCATTCACATTTTTTTTTGCCGAACATTTGTCAAACTTTTCATAAGATTGACATATTCGGTGAATATATTCGTTGTATTTGCGTACAAAATATACATTATGTGGCGTTTAGCAAATATTCACGAACTAATAACGAACGTTCAGTTTTAAAAGGTACGCAACTTTATTGAACACGTACGCATGAGCGTGCAAATTGCGTACGAAAATGACAGGCTTTGCTGGAGAGGAATGGTGGAGCAGGAGGAACGCTCTGAGTCTGACCCCTGGCTACATATGGATACTGTATCAGCAGATGACAGCAGATCATCCGGCTCAGACTGAGATGAGCGTGCCATCCACTCCACTATGTCTTCCACTTTCTCCTTCACTACAATCTTGCGCCTTGGTGGAACACCGGCCAAGTATTGCGAATACTACAAGTAGAAGCTCCAGTTACAGGTCCTTTGGCACTGCTCCCCTGTGCCACCTTCTCCTTTTTTTAGAGCTCGAGGTCTGGCTTGACCCCATTTGCTTATCCATTCCATTTTTCACTTCACTCTGTGGCCCTGCAGCTGGTCTTTGTCCCTGTCTCTTTCCCTGTCTCTCTTCCTATCTCTCTCTCCCTGCCTGACTAATTACTAGCCCTGCACTTGCCTGCAGTATCCCTGATGTGTAATATGGATGGACACAGGTCTCAGAACTTCACAAACAGTGCTTCTGCTCGTCTCAGCAGTCGCAGCAGAAGTGATGAGTCAGTGATGCGTGATGAGCCAATCAGAGCAAGCCCTGCCTACTAGGTCAGGTGACCGCTTTCTTCCCAGGCTTTTGAGCACGAATAACGAAATAACAGTAAAAGTTTGCTAATTACTTAAATTCGTACGCAACAGTGTATAGAGTAACGTATACGTAGCATTAGCGTACAAGTTATCGGACAAGTACATAGCGAATGCGTAGAAAGCCTTAGGAACATTTTTGAATCTTAACAGAGCGAATCACGTAATATTCGGATTTGCTTCGCAGCTGAAAATTTTCAAGATTCAATACGAATCAACAAATTGACGAGTTGATTTGCTCATCTCTAATTTGGACCTTCGCCTCTTGGTTCAAGATTGTAATTTTTATTTTTATGTATTTTATGTCATTTTTAGAGATGAGCGAACATGCTCGTCCGAGCTTGGTGCTCGTTCGAGTATTAGGGTATTCGCATATGCTCGCTACTCGGACGAGCATATCGCGATCCTCGAGGAAATGGCAACTTCCTCTTCCTGCATGTTAGCCGCCTTTTTTCAGCCAATCAATATGCAGGAGAGTCTTTGGTACCTCCTAGCATCACGTGGGGCCCCTACAAGTCGATAGCAGGGATTGGCTGGCCAGATCAGATGACCTGGGAATATAAGAATCTGGTCCCTCGCTGCTCGCATCATACGCCGTCTGCATGAGATTAGGGATAGAGCTGCTGTCTGTCAGGGAGAGTGTTAGGGCCTGAATTTAGATGTTGGTTAGGCAGGAATCACCCACAAAGAACCCAACAGGCCTTCTAAGGGCTACAAGCACGTTTTTTTTTTTTGTCTCCTCCTGGCTGCTGGCTGGGACTTGTAGTGCAGCTACTGCCATCTTGGCTGCACACTGTTAGGGCGTGAAATTAGAATCTGGTTAGGCAGGAATCATCCACAGAGAACCCAATACTCCTTCTAAGGGCTACAACGACATTTTTTTTTGTCCTCCTCTCGGCTGCTGGCTCTTGGCTGCACACTGTGCACAGCGACTGGTGGCAGAAAGGGGACAGCACATGGTCCACACAGACCCCAATGAAATTGCCCAAAGTCCTCTCAGTACTCATTTTTGCTGCTGCTGTACCTTGGCTTGCTGGGATCTGTAGTGCAGTCTAGAGAATAGGTTTTTTCACTCAATTATATAAACTACTAGCTGGAGGACCCGGCTTCGCTCGGGTATATTTGATCTATTTCATTTAATGTTTGTGTGTGTGACCTTAAAAAAAATATCGAGACTGACCTCTACAACAGCCCGCCCCTTATAACTGTGACCTCCACAGCAGCTAGAGTGGCCACTGTCTTCACCCCAGAAAGCCAGACCTCACCGGCCATTACCCCAAACGTAAAACAGTGTCCTTGGTTACCATGAAGACACACCACTAAACATGAGGCCACGCCCCCTGGCTCCGTGAAGACACGGAGGAGAAGCTGCCTGAGCGTGAGCTACTGAAAGGATGGACATCCCTACGTCCATCCAGGCACTGTGCTGGACTGAGGACAGGGAGCCAGAATACCGGACTGTCCAGCCTAAAGCCGGAAAACTGGCCACCCTAACATCAGCCTGCCCCTAGGGTGGCCAGAGGTCTAGTTGTAGGCTGGACAGTCTGGCTTTCAGATTCCCTGTCCACTGTCCGGCGCAGTGCCTGGACAGACACAGGGATGTCCACCCTTTCAGTAGCTCATGCTCAGACAGCTTCTCCTCCATGTCTTCATAGAACCAGGGGGCATGGCCTTGTGTTTAGGGGTGTGGCTTCATGGGGACCGGTGGCACAGCTTCACATTGGGGGAAGGCTGGACATTCTGACTTTCAGACTCCCTGTCCTCTGTCATGCGCAGGGCCTGGATGGACACAGGGGGCGTGGCCTCTTGTTTAGAGGTGTAGCTTCATGGGGACCGGTGGCACGGCTTCATGTTAGGGGAAGGCTGGACATTCTGGCTTTCAGACTACCTGTCCTCTGTCATGCACAGGGCCTGGATGGACACAGGGGGCGTGGCCTCTTGTTTAGGGGTGTGGCTTCATGGGGACCGGTGGCACGGATTCACGTTAGGGGAAGGCTGGACATTCTGGCTTTCAGACTACCTGTCCTCTGTCATGCGCAGGGCCTGGATTGACACAGGGGGTGTGGCCTCTTGTTTAGGGGTGCGGCTTTATGGGGACCGGTGGCACGGCTTCATGTTGGGGTAAGGCTGGACATTCTGGCTTTCAGACTCCCTGTCCTCTGTCATGCGCAGGGCCTGGATGGACACAAGGATGTCCTTTTGAACAGCTCACTCTCAGACAGCAGCACTGAGCATGAGCTGCAGGGAGAAAGTCACACTCCCTCCCACCCCTGCAGCTGACAGAAGTTGATTTTTACCTTCATTTTTTCAATCCCGGTCAGATGCGGAGTAAAAGGGGCGTGGCCTGACTGAGTTGGGGGCGTGACTTAGTGGGACCTGGGGGTGGGGCTTTTAAGTCCTTCTTTTGAAGGCCACCTGAATTACAGGCCAATGCCATAGTAATTTCGGAGGAAAGAGGAACCAAAACATCTTTTATTACTACTGAACGGTAAATATATGAAATTCACATTATATGAGGTAATGATTGATGATGAGTAAGTCTAAAACATAAGTTATATTTAACCAGAATATCCCAGTGTCATCCACAGCGCTCTGCCCCTTTAAAGCAGACCTACAGCAGGCAACTGGCTAGGTTGTTATAGAAACCAGGTGTGTCTGTGGAGACTAACTGCCTGGGAGCTTCTATTGGCTGATAAGGGTCATGTGACCAGGCTTCTATTGGCTAATGCATTTTTTGGGAATATCTCAGGAACGGTACATCCTGGAGAGCTGAGACCTGTTCTAAAACCTTCCCGGACACCTGATGTACCTGTGTGCCAAATTTCGTGATTGTAGCTGCGATGGTGCAGATTCCTTTAGCGGATATACACACACACACATACACTCAGCTTTATATATTAGACAGTCCAGTGAACAATTGTAAGGTGTGCGATACACTAGCCGCAGTCTAGAGAATAATTTTTTTCACTCAATTATATAAACTACAGTCCAGTGAATAATTGTGAGGTGTGCGATACACTAGCCGCAGTCTAGAGAATAATTTTTTTCACTCAGTTATATAAACTACAGTCCAGTGAACAATTGTGAGGTGTGCGATACACTAGCTGCAGTCTAGAGAATAATTTTATCCACTCAGTTATATAAACTACAGTCCAGTGACCAATTGTGAGGTTTGCGATACACTAGCTGCAGTCTAGAGAATAATTTTATCCACTCAGTTATATAAACTAGGGATGAGTGAACCGAACCGCAACGAACCAGATTCGTTACGAACTTTGCCAGAAAGTTCGTAACGAATCTGGTTAAAATAACAACGGCGACGCAAAACTGTACACATTGTGTTCATGTATGAGCGAGCATGCTCATTTTTGCGTATTTGCGTACAGATTAAAATATGCGTATGATTAGCATACCAATTTTAAAATGTGTACGCAAATACGCAAAAATGGCACTCGAGCATGCTCGGCCGTAACAAATCTGGTTAAAATAACAACGGCGACGCAAAACTGTACTTTTTTCACAGAATAGACCAGGATACAAGGGATTATTACTCCTATAATCCCTTGTATCCTGGTTTTCTGTGAAAATCAAGATGTGTGACGTCACCCCACAGCCCCTGAAGTGCCTGAGTGCGCCGACATCTTGTCAGTGCGTCGCCAGACTTCACAGGGAGAGGAGCTCCATATTAGATAGAGAGGGAAAAGAGATAGATAGCTAAACAACTAGATAGATACAGGGAGAGATATAGAAGGAATAAAAAGGGTTAGTGAGAGAAGCAGGAGAGAGGAAGAGAAAGCTAGATATAGAAGATAAGGTGATAGATAGGGAAAGAGGCGGAGAAATCAAGAGATAGGTAGAGGTAGAGAGAGATAGGCATCTAAATAAAAAAAATAGTGAGATCTAGGGAGAGATAGGGAGATAAAAAAAGAAATAGGGAGAGAAAAGTGAGAAAAGAGTCAGGACAGGTAGGATTGAACCAGCTCCTGTCCCGTGACCGAGAGTACACGCTACACGTTGCTGCTCTGCTGGGTGCCGTCAACCCCGTTTAGCCACAACAAAAAAAGTTTAAAAAAAAAGTAAAAAAAAAAAGTTTAAAAAAAGTTATAAAAAAGTAAAAAAAAAGTTATAAAAAAAATAAAGTTTAAAAAAGTGAAAAAAATACAAAATATTTCAAAAAAGTAAATTAAAAAAGTTTCTTTCTCATAAGCTGTTATAGGTGAAGTAACCTATAGCAGCAAAACTTGTTCAAGCCCTCCATAGAGTGTGACGCTAAGTCAGCGCTCAACAAAAACTGTCCATTTCTGCTTTACTGGGTGCCGTCAACCCACAAAGCATCACTCATTTAAACTTTGTGCCTTCCGGCCAATAACTCACTTACCACCAATACAGGTGTAAAGCTCTCTAAGGTGAAGTAACCTATAGAAGCCTTTTTTTTTTATTCTCATTTCATTTTCCCCCACCCAAATAAATATGTCCAAGCGTCCTACTTCCAGCACTTCCCAGGCAAGGAGTGCAACACCAGGCGGTGAGGGTAGGAGAAGTGGCAGCACCAGGCCCGGTGGCAGCCGGGGTAACAGGCGTGGCAGCAGGGTGCAGCTACCCCTGACGGCCACTGGTCAAGTAAGAACCACACAGCTAGCGGTTACAGATTGGCTTACCCAATCCTCCAGTTCCACCGCCCAAAGCTCCCAAACGAGGAGTCAAGCATCGGCTGGATCATCCGACACCACCCTTACATGGGATGGTCAGCGAGAGTCCTCTGCCCCATCCCCTGTTATTAGAATGCCACTCACCTTTGGGGCACCTTCTGCCAGGGAACTCTTGGCAAACCTTGATCTGCCCTTGGAGTCTCTACCACTTGTTAGTGATGAGGAGGAAGTCCACCAAAGTCAGCGGGTGGAAAGTACTGAGACACCAGAGGAGGTATTGGCTGTAAGCAGTCAACAGAGCCAGGGAGGGGCATCCAGTGCCACACCTGATATTCTGTCCCAGCCACCGGAGGAAAGTAGCAGTGGTGCTGACTTTGATGATGATGTCGCTGATCGGACGTGGCGCCCTCAAGCAGCATTATCCTCAGCATCATCAGGGGAGGAAATAGAGGTGCCAGAGGTGCCACCGACGCAGCAACATCCCGCTGTTGCAAGGAACCGAGGCACAAGAGGGAGGGGTAGAAGACAAGCTACCAGGCAGAGATCATTACCTCAAAGCCTTGGTCCTGAGAGGGCACCCTCAGGCAGCAGTGGCAGTCAACAGCCAGCAAAACCCCCCGTGGCTGTCAGAAAACCACAGTCCTCAGTCGTCTGGCAGTTCTTCCGCCTGGGGACAGATAAGCATATCGCTTTGTGCCTGCTGTGCAATGAGAGGGTCAGTCGTGGTAGGAGTGATAATCTTGGGGCAACATCCATGAGAAAGCATATGGAAAGGCAACACCAACAGGCCTGGAAGAACCGTGACCCCAATACCACCTCCTGTCAGGATGCACCATACACTGCAGATCCCATCATGCAGCATCCTCTCACTGGAACTCAGGGCTCGTCAGCCTCAGTTGCCAGCAGCAGCACAGTGTCACTGCCATCTACATCGCTAATGAGGCAGCAATCCGTGATTGAGTCCATGGGCAGACGTCAGGTCTATTCCAGCAGCCATCCCATGGCCCAGAAACTGACCGGAGACCTGGTTAAGCTGCTGGTGCTTCAGTCCCTGCCCTTCAACCTTGTGGACTCCCAGCCTTTCAGGGATTTCATGGCGTGTGCGCACCCCAGATGGCGAGTCCCCAGCTGCCACTACATCTCTGGCAAAGCTGTCCCATCACTGCACAGTTATGTGCAGAAAAAGGTTGGCGACTCTTTGGGACTCTCGGTGTCCGAGACCGTGCACCTGAGTGATGATGTCTGGTCCTCTAATTATGGCCAAGGGCAGTACATGTCTGTTACTGCCCATTGGGTCAACATCCTTCCAGAAGACCATCAGGAAGTTGGCCCATTCTTGCCACTGTCACCTCCACGGTGCTTTAGGGGGCCAGCAGCGGGAAGCAGAAGTTCTGCCTCCACCACCTTGCAACCATCCACCGCTTTGACTGCAGTCCAACCTGCCCCGGTGTCTTACCACCGATGTCAGGCCCGGTGTTCTCAGGCTGTCCTCCATTTGGTGAGCCTGGGTGAACGGAGCCACAGTGGGCAGGAGCTCCTCCGGACCATCAGGGAGGAGATAGATGAATGGCTGACCCCACTTCAACTAACGGTGGGAAGTGTTGTAGCAGACAATGGGAGGAACATTGTCTCTGCAGTGCAGCAGGGAGGGCTGAGTCATACAGTACACCTTGTATGGCACATGTGATAAACCTCATAGTGCACAGGTTTCTTAGATCATTTCCTGCACTACAAGACCTTATGAGAATGTCACGCAGAGTGTACAAACACTTCAGCCACTCCTACACTGCAAGGAACACCCTGCTCAGGATCCAGATACAGCGCAGTCTGCCCCAACATCGGCTAATCTGTGACGTGCCAACACGCTGGAATTCTGCCCTCCATATGCTGGACCGCCTGTAAGAGCAAAGGTCAGCCATTACAGACTACCTCATGGGGCAATCAGGCAGCTTCACGCCACACTGCGACTTCCAAGTCACACACTGGCAGATGATGCGTGAAGTCTGCCAATTGTTGATCCCGTTTGAGGACGCGACTCTGTTTGTGAGCAGGCAGGACTATGGGATCAACGACATCATCCCACTCGTCCATGTTCTGGAAAGTGCGCATCAGCGAGGATTCCCAGGCCACCACTCCAAGGCTGAACATCGCCTTGAGCCCAGAGATGGATGAAGAGCAGATGGAGGGTGAGGAGGAGGAAGATGTCTATGCCCAGCCATTCCATTCAGAGAGGGTGTTCAGTGTGGCGGGTAACATCGTAACACCGCAAAGAACGAGGCTCTCTTGCCACAGTGTTGAGATGCTGACTTTTGTAAAGATGAATCGTGCCTGGATTACATCAGATTATACCACCCCCCTGCCTGATGTGAATGACTAAGTCATCAGTCACCCGTCTTGCATGGCAATCCGTGTGTCCAAGAAACTGTCCTTTATATCCTAAATATGTTCCCCAACGTAAAAATCCATAATTTAACTTATTAAGTAATGTTCCCCCCTTAGACCCCAAATTAAACAAAATCACTTTAAAAATTCCCTACTTAATTCGGATACATTCGAATAAACAGAACCCCATCTCCAAATTTAATGCCCATGGTGTGTTGGCCATTTAGCATCTCAACACCAGCTTAATGCCTCACACCGGTGCACCGTCCAACCCATACCCCAAGAACAGTACCATCCCTAAAATAATCCCCACGACTATGCTTCACAAAGTGGGGATTTCACCTTTTGTGAACTATAGCTGTGGGGTTCTTTCCCTGGCACCCGTGCCAAGGAACACTACTCACCGTTTTGTGAGCGGGTACTAACTGTTCTTGAGGTATTTTGTTGATATCATGAGAGTAGTAAAATCTCGCACCGCAAATCCCGATGGGGTTCTTCTCTGTGCGAATGATTTCACGCCTCTCATGCAGTCACGCGTGGAATAAGGCTGTCTATGGGGTATATATCACGGAGGCTGCTGTCCTTCAACTGTGATATAAAAAACCTCCACAGTTAGTTACAGCAACAAACAGTTGCTGAAAGGCAGTTAACTTGCCTTATTTACGGGTGCCTTTACAATAGGATGCTTTTTTGGGGTTCTCTGCTGCCTAAAATCCACAGCGCATCGTTGGCTGATTTTATGCCACCTTCAGTACTATGGGGCTGGACGCAAATACCCAGTTCAGCGCAGAACTGCGTATGTCCGGACGGCACCATAGTACTGAACGCCGTTTGGTGAACGGTATAAAAATGCCCTATGGATTTTACTCAGCAGACCCGCAGCCACATGTGAAGGTACCCATAGGGTGAGGTTTTTTGGGAGTGAAGGTCACTCCCACACCCCATCAGGGGTTTTTCCCCTACCCACTTTAAAAGATAAGTCCAGGCAATTAATAACTTTCTGTGCCCTTACTTGACCCAGAAACTTATAAATTGCCCGGACTTATCCTTTAAGCCAGCTGGTGACAGCACTAAAAAAACACAAAAGCATACATCCATTGGGTTGGGCGCTGCACTCGGTTAGGACATCAAACTGGTGTAACAAAGATATATATATATATATATATATATATATATATGTATATTTATATATATATATGTCTCGCCAACAGCCATAGGCCCAGATTCAACAGGTTTGACACCAGAGTAGTTGCGTCAATTTGTAAAGCGAGTGACATTGAGGTGTCCATTTCATGAAAATTGGACACGTATTTTTGTATAATATAATATAATATTTTTTAAATGTCCTTTCTTCACCTCATGGATTCTGTGGGTGAGGTTGTCTGTCTATTTAACCGTATCCGTATCCTACTAGACTAGCCGTAATGTTAGAGGGTTTTTTTTAAGGTTGACTGTCCTGTGCTGAACTCTACATCAACATTTTGTCATGTATAAAAACTAGGGATGAGTGAACCGAACCGCAACGAACCAGATTCGTTACGAACTTTGCCAAAAGTTCGGTTCGTCACCGAACCGAACTTTGAGGAAGTTCGTAACGAATCTGGTTAAAATAACAACGGCGACGCAAAACTGTACTCATTGTGTTCATGTATGAGCGAGCATGCTCATTTTTGCGTATTTGCGTACACATTTTAAAATTGGTACTCTAATCATACGCATATTTTAATCTGTACACTAATGCGTACTCATTTTGACAATTTGTACGCTATGCGTACGCATTTGCGTACTGATTAAAATATGCGTATGATTAGCGTACCGATTTTAAAATGCGTACGCAAATACGCAAAAATGGCACTCGAGCATAATCGGCCGAGCATGCTCGCTCATCTCTAATAGCAACTGCAACAAAACGAAACTATACCCTATCAGACTCCCACTATTGTAGCTGCAATTATTCAGCCGTTATAGCAAGGTTCGTACGAATCCGAACTTCACGAAAGTTCGCCGATCCGAACTTTTCAAAAGTTCGCTCATCCCTAATAAAAACTGATTTTTACAAGCGTGCATATTCTTAGCTTCCAACTTCAGTTCTCTGTACTAGGCCCTTCTGGGTCCAAAAGAATACTGCTCCTACTAATGCCCCCACCGTCAATTGTCTATTTGGAAACATAATGGGTGCAATCAAGAGCTGCTGACGCTGCCTCCTCAACTTGTCTCTTCTCGACAATACTGGCCTGGGTGCAATCAAGTGCTGCCTCCTCCTCCTCAACTTGTCTCTTCTCAACAATACTGGCCTGGGTGCAATCAAGTGCTTCCTCCTCCTCCTCTGTCAATTGTCTGTTCTCAACCATACTGGCCTGGATGCAATAAAGTGCTGCCTCCTCCTCCTCCATCAATTGTCTGTTCTCAACAATACTGGCCTGGGTGCAATCAAGTGCTGCCGCCTCCTCCTCCTCAACTTATCTCTTCTCAACAATACTGGCCTGGTTGCAATCAAGTGCTGCCACCTCCTCCTCCGTCAATTGTCTGTTCTCAACCATACTGGGTCCAATACAGTACTATTACTGCTGCTGGTTCCACTGTCAAATGTCTGTTTTCCACCCTACTGGGTCCAAGGCAATGCTGCCGGTGTTGCCAACTTGCACTTTGTGTCCTATGTTCCGTGTAATCACTTACACCTTGGCTAATGTGTACCTGTTCTGGGGTGCACAAGGTCTAATTAAATGGTACGCCTGTCTGTCTTCTGACCTGTGATGTCACTGAGACGGCATCGACTTCAACGCAGCCTATTCTTGGCCTGGTGCCACGATCTACCGTGTGTTTTTGGTGCTCTGGCATGACATGGACTGCTCCAGCGGACATCTTCAATGCTGTCAAATGTTGTCGACCTGGCTGTCGACGACTATTTTTGCACTTTTATTTTTTCCACTTTTTTCATTGTAATAGCAACTGCAACAAAACAAAACTATACCCTATCAGACTCCCACTATTGTAGCTGCAATTATTCAGCCGTTATAGCAAGGTTCATTTTAGGTTCAGTTCGTACGAATCCGAACTTCATGAAAGTTCGCCGAATCGAACCGAACCGAACTTTTCAAAAGTTCGCTCATCCCTAATATAAACTACAGTCCAGTGAACAATTGTGAGGTGTGCGATACACTAGCCGCAGTCTAGAGAATAATTTTTTTCACTCAAATACATAAACTACAGTCCAGTGAACAATTGTGAGGTGTGCGATACCGTAGCCACAGTCTAGAGTATAATTTTTTTCACTCAATTACATAAACTATAGTCCAGTGAACAATTGTGAGGTGTGCGATACACTAGCCGCAGTCTAGAGAATACATTTTTATTCTCAGTTATATAAACTACAGTCCAGTGCAAAATTGAGTGGTTTGCTGTGCAATAGCTGGAATCTAAAGACTATATTTATTTGCCTCAGATAGTAATTCTACTGTCTACTGAATACGGTTTTGGCCTCAGATATTAACTCAACAGTTTGGTGAATATACAAAATGTTGAACCCAAGGGATAAGGGTCGAGGACGAGGGCGTGGGCGTTCAAGTAGTGTAGGGGGCAGAGGCCGTGGTCCTGGGCAGGGTGACACTGTACATGCTGATGAGGGAGCAGTGGAATGCCACAGAGTTTCGCTCCCTAGCTTCATCTCGCAACTTATTGGGTCACATGGTACACCACTATTGAAACCACAACAGTGTGAACAGGTGATGACGTGGATAGCGGACAATGCGTTCAGTAATTTATCCACCACCCAGTCTTCCACGCAGTATGGATTCAGATCAGGTATACTCATAGGAACTCTTTTACGGATCCTACCCAGAGACACAAACCACTGCTCAACAGCAACCTGAGCAGTTGCTCTGTCCCGATGCCCAAAATTTAGAACTTTCACAGTCTGTGGGTGATGAGAGTGTGGACTTAGTGCAAGTAGTGCGTGAAGAGGTGTCGGATGATATTGATGATGATGAGATACGGTTGTCAGACAGTGACTGTTGTCAGGGCAGTAATTCTGAGGGGGGAGCAGAGTGAGGTATCGGAGGAAGAGCTGGTGGATGATGAGGTGACTGACCCGAGCTGGGTTGGTAATCCAACTCAACACAGTGCTTCTGAGGGGGAGGCAAGTGCAGCACCAGAACAGGTTGGAAGAGGCAGTGGGGTGGCCAGAGGGAGAAGCAGGGCCAGAGCAGGTAGATCAGCAACTGTTTCACGGAGTCAAGCTCCCGTGCCGAGGCCTAGATGTTCGCAAGTCTGGAGGTTTTTTAAAGAAAGTGAGGATGACCGACGGACTGTGGTGTGCAACTTGTGCCACAACAGGATCAGCAGGGGCAGCCACCACTACCAGCATGCGCAGGCATGTGAGTGCTAAACACCCGACTCAGTGGAACCAAGGCTGTTCACCTCCTGCGGGTCACACCACTGCCCCTTCCCCTGTGTCACATGCTGGCTCGGCGAGTCACCCCGGCACGAGCACCTCCCGCCCTACAATTACCCCTTCACCTCCACTATCCTCCACAACCTCCACCAATGTGTTCCAGCGCAGTGTTCAGCTGTCTTTGCAGCAGTCATTTGAGCGCAAGCGCAAATACAATTCCGGCCACCCACATGCACAAGCCCTAAACTTCCACATCTCCTGAGACTTTCCGCAACCTGATGGCGGTGGCTGTCCCTCGGTACTTGGTCCCCAGCCGCCACTATTTTTCCCGATGTGCCGTCCCAGCCCTACACCAGCATGTGTCACAGAACATCATCCGTGCCCTGACCAATGCGGTTAGTGATAAGGTCCACCTAACCATGGACATGTGGACAAGTGCTGCCGGGCAAGGACACTATATCTCCCTGACGGCACATTGGGTTAACTTGGTGGAGGCTGGGTCCGAGTCTGACCCTGGGGCCGCTCATGTACTGCCCACACAGAGGATTGCGGGGCCTACCTCGGTCACGGTTATTCAGATGTGCTTTGCCTCTTCCTCCAACCCCACCTCCACCTCCTCCGAATTACCATCCGTGGGCACGGCGCCTTTAGTTGGTAGCTCTAGGTGCAGCAGCAGTGCCGTGGGTAAGCGCCAGCAGGCGGTGCTCAAACTGCTGAGCTTAGGTGACAAAAGGCACACCACCCAAGAGCTGTTACAGGGCATCACGGCGCAGACCAATCTGTGGCTGGCACCGCTGAACCTCAAGCCAGGCATGGTTGTGTGTGACAACGGGCATAACCTGGTGGCGGCTCTGCAACTCGGCAGACTGACACATGTGCCATGCCTGGCTCACGTGTTCAATCTCATAGTTCAGCGGTTCCTCAAGACATACCCCAATCTGTCTGATTTGCTCACCAAGGTGCACCGCATCTGTGCGCATTTCCACAAGTCAACCACAGATGCTGCCACTCTCAGGGCAGCGCAGCGGCGCCTACAACTGCCCGCTCATCAACTGTTGAGCGACTTGCCCATGAGATGGAATTCGACATTAAACATGTTATCCAGAGTTTACCAGCAGCGCAGAGCGATTGTAGACTGCCAGATGTCAACTTCCACCAGAACTGGTAGTCAGGTCAGTCAGTTTCCTCAAGTCTACAATGATGAGTGGACGTGGATGTCTGATATCTGTCAGGTATTGAGTAACTTTGAGGAGTCAACACTAGAGATGAGCGAGTAGTGAAATATTCGAAAGTTCGAAATTCGATTCGAATAGACTGCGAAATTCGACTATTCGACCGGATATCGAATCCCATTAAAGTCTATGGGAAAAAAATGCTCGCCACTTGGAAATCTCAATTCGACCACTTGGAGGTCACCAAGTCCACCCTGGAACCTCAGAAAAGGATGCCAACACTGCTGGAATGCAACTGGGACAGCAGGGGAAGCATGTCTGGGTGCATATAACGCGCCCAAGTCGCACTATTACGCCACTATCACAGCCTCTCAACAATACACTCCAAACACAATATAACCTCTCTGTAAAGTGAGACCATACAAGGAAACCTTCTTTCCTCAACATTGCCATGGACCCCAAGCCAAACTAGACAAAAAAGAAGATAAAATTCTGCACCCCTTAAAATCACGTTGCCTATGACAACCACAGATGCATAGGCAAGGGGGAAAGCAAATAGACCCCATCCCTAATTGTCATTGTGTGTGTGTGTGTGAGATGTGGTCAGACATGTCTTCTTTAAAATGTAAAAACAACTCAACACATGCAGAAGCTTAAAATCTCAATTGTTGGCGTTGGATGTCAGTGACCCGACCTGGCCCAGTGTCAGTCTACAGGTAAAGCAGTGGATGGTTGAGGGATGCGTAGGCCGCAAAAGGCAGGAAGAGGCCGTGGGCGTGGCAGAGGCATGGAAATTATTGTGGAGGCCCAAGAGGTGAGACGTTTAAAAATGTGTGGAGGCTTAAAAGAGCCCAAAGGTGAGCCCTCTTAAATTATGTGGAGGTCCAAGAGGTGAGACCTCTTAAAATTTGTGAGGCCAAGAAGTGAACCCTCTTGTAAAGAGAATTTATTGTGGAGGCCCAAAGATGGTGAAGAGACGTATGTATAAAAATTATGTGGAGGCCCAAGAGGGGACTGTTAAGATTTTGTGGAGGCCCAAGAGGAGAGTGAGATGTTTAAAAAAAATTATTGGGGAGGCCCAAGAGGTGAGACTATTAAACATGTTTTGTGGGAGGCCCAAGAGGTGAGACCTCTTAAAAAATTTGGGGAGGCCCAAGGAGTTGACGTTTTTTAAAAAAATTATGTGGAGGCCCAAGAGGACAAACCTCTTAAAATTTGTGGAGGCCCAAAGAGGTTGAGGAAACCTCTTTAATTTATGTGGAGGGCCAAGAGGGGAGACCTCTTAAAAATTTTGTGGAGCAAGAGGTGAGACCTCATGTAGAAACATTTTGTGGAGGCCCAAGAGGTGAGCCTCGAAAAAAATTAGTGGAGGCAAAGAGGAGACTTAAAAATTATGTGAGGACCCCAGAGGTGGACCTCTTGAAAAATTTTGTGTTAGGGCCAAGAGGTGAGACCTGTGTAAAAAATTTATGGTGGAGGCCCAAGAGGTGAGACCTTCTTAAAATTTTGTGGAGGCCCAAGAGGTGAGACCTCTTAAAAAGATTATGTGGATGTGGAGCCCAAGAGGGTGAGACCTGTTAAAAATTTTGTGGAGGCCCAAGAGGTGAGACCTGTTAAAAATTATGTGAGAGCCCAAAAATTGTTTGTAGGGTGAGACCAAGAGGTGAGACCTCTTAAAAATTATGTGGAGCCCAAAGAGGGTGAGACTCTTAAAAATTTTGTGGAGGCCCAAGAGGTGAGACCTCTTAAAAAATTATGTGGAGGAGGCCCAAGAGGTGAGATAAAATTTTTGTTGGGGACCTTAAAATTATGTATGTGGAGGCCCAGAGGTGAGACCTCTTAAAACATTTTTGGAGGCCCAAGAGGTGAGCCAATTTTTCTTTTTACGGAGGCAATTCTACGGCGGTTAAGGAGGAGGAGGAGGAGGAGGTGGAGGAGGAAATGGCACTTCATACAGATGGCACTTCACTTTTGGCTGCTTTCCACTGTTGGAGAAGCAAAGTCCGGGTCAATCCACTTGCTGTTCATTTTGATTAGCGTCAGCCTGTCGGCACTGTCGGTTGACAGGCGGCTGCGCTTATCGGTTAATAATGCCCCCGGCTGCGCTGAACACCCTTTCTGATAGCACGCTGGCGGCAGGGCAGGCAAAGCACCTCCAAGGCGTACAGGGACAGTTTCCAGCCCACCGTGTCCAACTTGGAGACCCAGTAAGTGTAAGGACGCCGAGGGATCGGGGAGGACAGGGGTTACGGTCTGCCAGGTACTCCCGCAACATCCGCCGATACTTGTCCCTCCTGCTGATAGCGGGCCCCGCAGTGATGGAAGTTGCACGAGGGGGTGCCATGAACGTGTCCCACCACCTTGGAGAGTGTTCCCTGGTGGCTGTGGGCCTGATGGATGTTGTGGGACTCTGGGAGACCCTCTCCTCTCTGCCGCCAGCGATGGTGGGTGGGGAAAATCTCCATCATGTTCTGCACGAGTTCCCTCTGGTATTCCAGCAATCGATTCGTCCTCTTCCTCTACCGGAATAAAAGAGGAGACGTTATCTTTATACCGGGGTCCAGGAGTGCGAAGACCCAGTACAGTTTGTTCTCCACTATCCGGACAACACGTGTGTCCCGGGAAAAGCAGCCCAGCATGAAGTCAGCCATGTGTGCCAGACTCTGAATAGGCATGACCTCACTGCCCCCACCAGAAGGATCACTTGCCATTTCCTCCTCTTCCTCTTCCGCCTCCTCTCCGCCCCATCCGCGCTGAACCAATGGGACGCACACAGCCTGACTGCTACCCTCGCCGCCAGCATCCTCCTCCTCTTCCACAGCCACCTCCACGTCGTCCTCCTCCTCCTCATCCTCCTCCTCCTGCAACTGCCACCGTGAAGCAGACAAAAGTGTGGTCTGACTGTGTAGCTCCGTTGCGTCTCCTCCTACCCCCGTCTCCTCTGCGTGCAATGCGTTCTCCCTTATTGCGATGAGCGATTCTTTAAGGACGCATAGGAGCGGGATGGTTACGCTCACTATAGCGTCCTCGCTGCTGACCTTCTTGGTGGACTCCTCAAAGATACGCAGTACATCGCATATGTCTGCCATCCATGGCCACTCGTGGTTGGCAAACTGAGGGAGCTGAGTTGGAGGCACGCGTGGATTCATATCTGGTACTCCATCAATGCTCTCTGCTGCTCACACACCCTGGCCAACATGGAATAGGTGGAATTCCAGCGAGTCGGCAGGTCGCACAACAGCCGATGTTCAGGCAAATGGAGGCGTTGCTGGGAGTTTTTTTAAGCTAGCAGCAGCTACAGTTGACTTCCGAAAGTGAGCGCACAAGCGCCGCACTTTCACCAGTAGCTCTGCCAGGTTGGGGTAAGTCTTTCAGAAATTTTTGGACTACCAGATTAAAAACGTGGGCCAGGCATGGTACGTGATTGAGTTCGGCAAGCTCCAGAGCCGCCACCAGGTTACGGCCGTTATCGCACACGACCATGCCTGGTCCTAGCTGCAGCGGCGACAGCCACATCTCCGTCTGCTGCAATATGGCGTCCCTCACCTCTGGGGCGCTGTGCTTCCTGTCGCCCAAGCTGATGAGCTTTAGCACCGCCTGCTGACGTCTCCCCGCGCCAGTGCTGCAACGCTTCCAGCTAGCGGCTGAGGGAGATGTTAAGGCCAGAGGAGGAGGAGGAGGAGGAGGAGGAGGGGGGTTTATCAGAAACCCATGCTGGCAATCTTGGGCGGGGGTGGTAGGTAGGCCGTCTCTGTTTGCGACCCCGTCCCCGCTCCACTACATTCACCAGTGTGCCGTCAGAGAAATGTATCGTCCCTGGCCGCAAGCGCTTGTCCATGAGTCGGTGGTCAAGTGGACCTTTGCCGCTGACTGCGTACCTCAGGGCCCGCCTGATGTTACGCGACACGTGCTGGTGCAGGGCGGGGACGGGCACTCCGGGAAAGTAGTGGCGGCTAGGGACGGAATAGCGAGGTGCGGCAGCCGCCATCAGGTCGCGGAAGGCCTGCGTCTCCACAAGCCTAAACGGCAACATCTCCAGGGCCAGCAGTTTGGAGATGTGGCAGTTTAAGGCTTGGGCTTGGGGGTGACTCGAGGCGTACTTCCGCCTGCGGTCGAACGCCTGCGAGATGGACAGTTGTTGGGACGAGGAGTGTGAAGGTGCAGGCGAGAGCGGGGAAGGGCGGGGAAGGGAGGCTGAAGGAGAAGGCCCCAAAGTAGCAGAGGCAGAGGCAGATGTGGAGGTGTCCTGGCTGGAGGTCTGGACGCAGTGGCAGCACACAACAAAGGGGAAGAGGCAGTGGCAGCAAGACCGGGCGCAGTTTTGTATTGCGTTTGCTCTCTCCCACTCAGCCCAGTGCTTGAATTCCAAGTGACGCCGCATGCCTGAGGTGGTCAGATTGCTCTTCTCAGAAGCCCCTACTCAGTTTTGAGTGGCAGAGGTGCAAACCGGCTCAGTTTGTCATCCGCACAACATTAAAAATCTCCACAACAGAAGTACGAGGCCTCGATGGGGGAGCTTCGCGCACTGCCCGTGGCTGGGAAAGCTTCGCCCTGCTGGCTGTGGCCTCACTTCTCTGTCTGGACTGTCCTCTGCCTGT
>ONZH01016976.1:0-22228 GCA_900303285.1 Rhinella marina | reverse complement strand
ACCTTCTAAATTGAGGGTCTGGCTCTGGGGCGGTTGCAGGCTGGTACCATGGACAAATGACCAGGATTTCCTTCCCCCATTGCCCCCTGCTGCATGAGCGTGAGTGTCTTTTCCAGCACAAATATTATTGAAATTACGTTGTTCACACCACAGCTGTCCTGGCTGACCAATTTGGTGGCCTTAGAACAGTACAGGCATCTCGGACCAGCCTCCACTGCCGGAAATCAAAGTCGCACCTGCTCCCTATGCTGGAAGATTCTGGCTGCTGCTGGACAAAATCATCCACTGCTCTACACTGCTCTAGGAGTCGCTGCAACATATGAAGAGTGGAATTCCACCGGGTCGCCACGTCACCTATTAAGCGGTGTGGCGGAAGACCGTTTTGACGCTGCAGTTTCAGCAGAGCGTGCCGAGATACATATGAATGGCTAAAATGAGTTCAAAGCTTCCGCGACTTTGCCAGCACTGTGCGCAGGCCAGTGAATGTTTTTAGAAATTTTTGCACCACTAGATTTAGCACATGTGCCATACAGGGAGCATGCGAGAATTGACCCAGGTTCAGCGCTGCCACTATATTTGTCCCATTGTCACTCTCTACCTTGCCCACTTCCAGCTGATGTGGAGTCAGCCATTGCACTATTTGCTGCTTCATGTAATGCAGCAAGCGCTGGCCTGTGTGGCTGCTACTGCCAAGACAAACTAAGTCTAACACTGCATGGCAGCTTTTCACCTGACACATGTGATATGAAGTAGCGCAGGTAACTAGTAGAGGTGGAAGCGGATAGTTGTTGGGTGCTCTGCTGCAATCCTGTCTGGAAAGTACGTGGAGGTGCCAACAGCAATTGACCGGGTTGCTGGGGTGTTCCTGCCTTGCTGCCACTAAATACATTCAGCCAGTGAGCAGTAAAGGACATGTATTGCCCCTGGCCGTAAGCACTGCTCCAGGTGTCCACCATGACATGCACTGTGCTGCAGAGAGACAGCTGCAGGGAGTGTCCAATATTCTCTGCCACGTGGGATTAAAGGGTGGGGATAGCTTTGTTTGAAAAGTAATGCCGGCTAGGGACCTGCCAGCGTGGCTAAGCGCAAGCCATTAGCTCCCTAAAAGCTGGGCAGTCAACCAGCTGGTACGTCAGAGACTGCACAACCAGCAACTTTGTCAGGTGACCGTTCAGTTTGCGCACTGTCGGATTACTTGTGGCGTAAAACTGCTTTCTGGCCACGCACTCGGCAATAGACGGCTGCCGAATGAGAGGAGGTGGAGACATGAACGCACTGGGTGACGATGAGGTGGATGTACTACTTACACCCCGGGATGCGGGCTGAGCTATGACCCTGGATGCGGCCTGCCTGACAGAAGGGAATCCCAGAGAAGTAACCAGCTCTTTTATTATCTATTATCTATTATTGGGCTGCTCTAAATTGCCGGCATGACGCCGCTTCAAATGGTTCCACAGAGCAGTGGTCTCAACATTTGTGGCTTTCCCACGGCTCAATTTCTGCTTACAGAAATTGCACGTGGCCATACTGCTATCCCCCGGCAGAGTGGTAAAATACTTCCACACACCCGACGTGCGCCCTCCACAGCTGGGCCTAACTCGCCTCTGCCATCTGTTGCTGCCACTACTAGTACCACCCTCCTCCTCTGAGCTCAAATCCTCCTCCGCTTCACAGGTCCTCTGGCCTAACACATCAGATTCCTCATCAGACTCCTCCACAACACATTTTTGCAAATTAGGCTGTTCCCCACCAACTGACAGTTCCGGGCAGTCCAAAATCTGACTGCCCTCTAAGAAATCCTCAGGGAGGCTGTCCTCTATAACCGCCGGATTATAAGTTGGGCTTTGGTGGCTTTTTTTCCTAGAAATTGCTGAACGGACACCACTAGGAGGGAACACTGAAGCCCGAGAGTTGGCAGAAAATGACGGGGTTTGCTTGAGTGGAATGGTGGAGCAAGACGAGTCTGACCCCTGCCTACATATGGACACTGTATCAGCAGATGACAGCAGATCATCCGGCTGAGACTGAGATGAGCGTGCCATCCACTCCACTACCTCATCTGCTTTCTCCTCCACTACAATGTTGCCTTGGTGGGTTAGCCCGGTGGAACAACCGCCAAGTATTGGGAATATTACTAGCAGATGCTCCGGCTACAGGTCTTTTGGCACTGCTGCCCTGTGCCACCATCTCCTTTTTTATTTAAAAGCTCAAAGTCTGGCTGGAACTGGACCCCTTTTGCTTATCCATGTCAAAGATTTTTTAATTCACTCTGTGGCCCTGCAGCTGGTCTTTGTCCCTGTCTCTCCCTGTCTCTCTCTCCCTGCCTGATTATTACTAGCCTGACCTGGCCCTGCACTTGCCCTGCAGTATCCCTGATATATGTATGATAGATTCCCACTACAATTACACCCCAGTTAGAAGAACACAGTGTCTCTGAACTTCACAAATTCACAACAGTGCTTCTGCTCGCCTCAGCAGTTGCAGCAGAAATGAAGCGTCACTGGCTTACTGAGCCTGAGCCAATCAGAGCAAGCCCAGCCTACTAGGTCAGGTGACCGCTTTCTTCCCGGGCTTTTGCGCATGATAAACAAACGAACAGTAAAAGATCGCTAATAAATTGAATTTGTACGCAACAGCGTATACAGTAACTAATTCGTATGCAATTGCGTATAATTTATAGGACAAACTACGTAGCGAATGCATACAAAGCCGAAGCAAATCGACTAATATTCGGATTCGCTTCGCAGCTGAAAAATCCCAAGATTCGATACGAATCTATGAAGCTGCGAATAGATTCGCTCATCTCTAGTTATATACCTGCTCATGTGCCCCTGCAGTCGCTTCTATATTGGTAAAACAATAAGACCTCTTTTTGAGAGAATAAGGGATCGTTTTAATTCCATAATATCTGGTAAAGGCTGTCCTCGTGTGATTAAACACATTAGAGATTCACACAGAGGCGACCCCAGGATTTTAACATTTGCAGTTATAGAGATAGTACCACCCCCATCTAGAGGGGGCGATAGACATGCAGTACTTTTAAAAAAAGAAGCCAGCTGGATCATTAAGACAAATGCCATGGGCCCATTAGGCCTAAATGAAGAAAATTAGCTAAGTACTTTTCTGTAAGCATCCTCATTCTTGGTGAGATTGATGTTACATGTTTTTAATATATTATGTATAATAACAGCGACGGGCTGCATCTGCGCATGTCAGCCAGGTCGCGCTTTGGAGCATAAGAGTGACGCGATTGCGTCATGACGCTGAGAGGCCTGAGGAAGCGTACCTATGCGAAACGGCCGTCGCCGCTTGTTTGGTGCCTGTATGGCGCTCTGCACCCGTGCCATTTGATGTTGTACATTCACAATAAAGTGAGTATTGGACAGTACCGGTGAGCGCTGTCTTTTTCTACAATTTTCTAAAATTGCCACCTTATCCCATAGTTTCCAAAATGGGGTCACTTATTTGGAGTTTCTTCTCTAGGGGTGCATCAGCGGGTCTTCAAATGTGACATGGCAACTTAAAATTATCCCAGCGAAATCTGCCCTCCAAAAACCATATGGTGCTCCTTTCTTTCTGCGCCCTGCCGTGTTCTCGTAACTATAGAATCAGGGTAATAAATACTGAGTTTTGTTTGGCTGTTTTGTTAACTCTTGTTTTATTACCAGAAAAAAAATGGATTAAAATGGAAAATCTACCAAAAAAAGTGAACTTCTGAAATGTCATCTACATTTTCCTTTAATTCTTGTGGAACACCTAAAGTGTTAACAAAATTTGTAAAATTAGTTTTGAATACCTTGAGATGTGTAGTTTCTAAAATGGGGTAATTTATGGGTGGTTTCTATTATCTAAGCCCCACAATGACTTCATAACTGAATTGGTCCTTAAAAAAGTGGGTTTTGGAAATTTTCTAAAAAATGTCAAGATTTGCTTCTAAACTTCTAAGCCTTCTAACGTCCCCAAAACATGGCATTTACAAAATGATCCAAACATAAAGTAAACATAAGTAAAATGTAAATTAATGACTATTATATGAGGTATCACTATCTGTTTTAAAAGCAGATAAATTGAAATTTGGAAAGTTGCACATTTTTCCAATTTTTTTGTAAATTTAGGATTAAAAAAAAATAAAAATGAAAAATATTGACTGAAATTTACCATCATAAAGTACAATGTGTCACGAGAAATTAATTTCAGAGTGGCTTGGATAAGTAAAAGCTTTCCAAAGTTATTACCACAAAAAGTGACATGTCCAATTTCCAAAAAACAGCCTTGTTCTTAAGGGAAAATATGGCAGGGTCCTGAAAGGGTTAAACCAGAGTCCTGTTGGAAAACGAAATAAGCATCTCCATAAAGCTTTTTAGCAGAGGGAAGCATGAAGATTTCTAAAATTTCCTATCAGATGGCTGCACTGACTTTGGACTTGATATAACACAGTGGACCAACACTAGCAGATGATATGGCTCACCTAACCTATCACTGACTGTGGAAACGTCACACTGGCTCTCAAGCAACTTGTATTGTGTAAGCACTAAGCAACAGTCCAGACCTTTTTTCTGGAGCCCAAGTAAGACATTTCTGACATTGTCTCTGCTTCATGAGTGGTTTGACACAAGGAATGTGTCAGTTGTAGCCAATGTTCTGGATACTTCTGTGTGCGGTGGCTTTTGAAGCACTGAGTCTAGCCGCAGTCTTCTCCTTGTGAATCTCCCCAAATTCTTTTCTACATATTTTATTTTTTTTTGCAAATTCTGTTTTTATTGAAAAAAGTAACAAATAAGGAGTACACTACAAGTACAAATATCCAGTTATGATCAATCAAGCACAATAGTTCGCTTGATACGGTTGGAATGACATATGACAAAGGCTCATCATAACATATCACAGCATACATTATCTTGGGCTTACGTGCCCTACACATCAAGTAGTGAGAAGCGTTTATCCATAGCGGAACAAGTATGTAGTGATGCTAAATAAATAGAAATACGGATAGATCAGACTGTTAAAAGGAGGAGATGAGATATGTGTACCATATAGGGGGAATGAGGGTACAAAGTAAAATAGGAAGATGGTCTACAAAACACTACAAAAGCAATATAAAAACATAACATAAGTATATAACATGCCGCGTCCCGATCACTGAGCACGGTGCCTGCAAGTAGCAGTAAGCAATTTTTATGTTGCAATAAAGGAAGAAAGAAAAGAAGCCCGGTGAGTGCCGCATCATTTATTTTTTATACTCCATTGTTGTAAGTATATAACATGGTTCACCCGGTGTACACTATTATTGTTTCAGAATAGTCAATCAAAAGACTAAGGGAAATGGCAAAATTTATGGTATGGATACAACCTGAAACTGTCAGTGGGAATAGCATATGTTACTTACATCACCTAGCTGAAGTACTTAAAGGGTTAGGTGGAGTTGTTGGATAAATAATTGTGACTTGTTGCTTGTAAGGTAGCATTAGAGGAACTGGTCAAATAGTTCAACCATGGTTGCCAAACCTGTAGAAAAGACTTTCTATTCTTGTTCTCGCATCCCGCCAGTTCTTCCATACGACATAGATTTAGCATTTTTGTATGCAATAGTGCTATAGTAGGGGGATCCTCACATCTCCATTATAAGGGGATGAGTAGTTTAGCAGTTGTAAGCATGTGAGTTGCTAAATTCTGCTTACTTGGTCTAAAGTCTTTTTCAGGTTTCCAGAGGAGGACCAGAGGTGCAGTCAGTTTTAGTTGTGTTGAGCATACGGCATTTATAGTGGCCTTGACCTCCCCCCAAAATTTTGTTAAGGCTGGGCAGGACCACCAGATATGGGAAATTGAGCTAGTGCCATCTATTGCATCTCCAACAAGTGTCTGAAGACAGAAGGTTTATTCAATATAGAAACTCAGGAGTGCGATACCATCTAGAGAGGATCTTCAAGGGAACCTGTCAGCTGCAGAAGCCATCTCACGCCATAAGCAATACCTTCAAGTAGCCGGCAGCGAGTTTCTAATGATGTTTTTCTTAGTGAAATCACAGGAGGCAGAAGTATGCAAAACAATCCTTTATCCTCCGTCCGCACTACTTCCCAGTCAGGCTTGAAGTCAAGGGGGCAGCGGCCTCCTGGCTTCAAGTCAAGGAAACCGCGCCCCTTCCCTGCCCCTTCACTGTGTGTGACACAGCGCTTATGCCCGAAAGCGCGCTGGCTTTGCAGAACAGCCAGCTGTCAGTCACAGCGAAGGGGCAGGGAGGGGGGGCGTGGTTTCCTTGACTTAAAGCAAGGAGGCCGCTGCCCCCTTGACTTCAAGCCTGACTGGGAAGTAGCGCGGACGGAGGATAAAGGATCGTTTTCCATACTTCTGCCTCCTGTGAATTCACTAAGAAAAACCTTTAAATGAATTCTCTTGTACTCTAACACAACAGGAAAATCCATGTGAGTGGGATAAAATAAATGTTCTGTCTTGTGCGTCTAGCTCATCTTCCAATTCCTTCTCCCAAGCTTTCAAATAAAGGGGGTATGATAGATCCTTGTTGGAGGAGAGCTGTTTATACTGTATATTTAGGATAAGCATTTTGGTGGCAAGTTGGGTAAGGTGGTATACGTTTCCATCCAGGTAGGGTCTGGAAGAGGGAGCTTATCAGATTTTTTTATTTTGGAGCAGGATGATTCTAAAATCATGTTTCTGTATCATGTCAAATTCGTGTGGTAAGTTGCCAGTCATATTTTGATAGTAAGCGGACTTGATTGGGGATTTTACTTGATTGGAGTCTCCTAGTTTGTATTTAGAAACAGAGTATCATATGGGCGTGACTGCAGTGGGACTATCAGATAGAATTTGGGGGAGGACATGAAGTGGTGTAAAAGGGGATAAACGTCCGCCCGGCATATTTAATGCCTTAGAATTATGGCAGGAAATTAATGTGCTTCTAGTAAGGTCGCTAATTGGTTTATGTTTATGAAATGAGTGGGATTTTGTCCACAGCAAGTATTCTTTGTCTTTCCCTAGTAACGCTTTTTCAATATCTACATATATAGGGGTAGGTCTCAAGCTTGTTATAGCTAGCTATCTCTAAGTGTATCGCTTGTATGTAGAGAGTCAGGTCAGAAACTGAAATACCGCCCTGTTTCCTTTTTTTAATAAGTAGAGAGTATGGGAGTATTGATTTTTTATTGGCCCACAGGAACCTGTTGAATATAATTTTTAGCTTATTTAAGAACATTCCTGTTAGAGAGATGGGTAGGAAACGTAGAGTATAGAGGAGTTGTGGTATAACATACGCGGTCAGCGTGTTTTTCCTACCTAGCCAGGACATAATTGGAACAGAAAGAGTGGAGAGGTTGGACTGGATTTTGTTAAGCGGAGGGGCGGGGGGCATAGTTCAACTGGTATAGTTATTTAGGCTTTTGTAGGACCCTGATGCCTAGGCATCTGCAAATGCAGCTAATTTGTGAGAGTGAGC
This sequence comes from Rhinella marina, assembly GCA_900303285.1. Classification (NCBI taxonomy): domain Eukaryota; kingdom Metazoa; phylum Chordata; class Amphibia; order Anura; family Bufonidae; genus Rhinella; species Rhinella marina. The sequence goes on along the minus strand of ONZH01016976.1, from coordinate 14,781 downwards.
TCCTAAGGATACACCTTTAATCTCTTTGGTCTGTCTGAACTTTAGGAGAAGTGTTTCCAATGTTAATACAAAAAGTGTGGGAGAGAGGGGGCAGCCCTGTTTTTTAATCAAAAAAGGTTCTGACATGGTTCCATTAACCAGTACTTGTGCAGAAGGGGAAGAGTATAGGGAGAATATAGCTGAAATAAATTGGATGAGGAAACCAAAGGATTCCAGGGTTTTGCGCATATAATGCCAACTCACTCTATCGAACGCCTTCTTAGCGTCTGTTCCAAGGAGAACTAGAGGAACATTCTTCTGCTTGGCATGATAGATAGCATGTATAACTCTACTTATGTTGTGTCTGCCTTCTCTACCTGGGACAAAGCCCACTTGCTCCTCCCCCACTAGACCACGCAGCATTGAAGCTATACGAGAACTCAATAATTTAGCCCACCATTTCAGGTCTGTATCAAGACGCAAGAAGGGTCTGTAGCTTCCACATTGTTCCGGATCCTTGACTTCTTTATGAAGGATTGTGATGTTTGCCGCCTGGGCCTGTGGTGGGAGCATGGACCGTTTAGCAAGGAATTGCATATATTGACAAAGTGTGGTGACAATAAGTCGCAATATTTTTTATAGTAAGAAATAGGATATCCGTCAGGTCTTACCCAAAGGGATCTTAGTGATTTCTTCTATAGTAAATGGTTGTAACAGAAGGTTCCTATTCTCCTCTGAGAGGGTAGGCATCTGAATTGAATTCAAAAAGGCATCTATCTGGGCATCAGGGCCATCAGGGGCCTCTTTTTATGTTATTACTCTCCGTATCCAGGTTATATAGTGATGTGTAAAAGTTGTGGAATTCTTGTGCGATAGAGGGGGTTGTGGTGAGTCTCTGACGCAGTTTATTTTTGATCTCCTGAATAAATGTTTTAGTTCTCTGAGATCGTAGCATGTTTGACATAATCTTAGATCCTTTATCTCCATGGGAGTAATATTTGAAACATAGAGATTGCATGGCCTTGGCAGACCTAATGTTAAGTAGGTCTTTCAGTTGAGAGCGTAAGGTTTTCAGGATCTTTTGGGACTCTTCAGATTGAGAGGTTTTGTGTATATTTTCCTGAGCTGAGATTTGGAGAAGTAATTAATCAATTTGTTGATTTCTCTGATGTTTACCCTAGTGCCAAGAGCAATGAGCTCCCCCCTGATAACAGCTTTATGGGCTTCCCATAGCATGGGGGCGATATATTGGGGTGTAATTTTCTTGAAAATAGTCTTTAATTTTTTGTTCAATGTGTTTTCTGTTATTTTCATCTTCAATAAGCGTATCATTAAGTTGCCAAGACCATCTTTTGGAAGTTAGGCCTAATGACATTTGCATCTATATAGGGGCATGATCTGAGATTATGGTGGGACCTATAGAGATCTTTTGAGCTAAGTGGATCGCTGTGTTTGAGAGTAGAATATAGTCTAATCGCTGGTATGTGCCATGAACGTGAGAAAAGTATGTGAAATCCCTACCTTCTGGATTGAATAGATGCCAAAAATCTGAGATATGTAGATCAGCGAGTGCTACCTGTACTCTACAGAGTTGCTTCTTTCCTAGTAAAGAGGATGATGAGGTGGAGTCCATGATATGATCAAAGGTGAGGTTGAGATCTCCCCCCATCATTACAATGCCTTCAGCTAAGAATTTCAACTAGAGATGAGCGAGCACCAAAATGCTCGGGTGCTCATTATTCGAGACAAACTTTTCCCGATGCTCGGGTGCTCGTTTCGAGTAACGAACCCCATAGAAGTCAATGGGAGACTCAAGAATTTTTTGCAGGGGACCAAGGCTCTGCCTAGGGAAGGCTGGGTGAAAACATGGAAACATCAGAAAATGATGCAAACACCATGGAAATGGACAGGAAACAGCAGGGGCAGCATGCATGGATGCCTCTGAGGCTGCCTAATCCCACCATTACCCCAAATTCTCCTGCAACAGCCTGGTGGTTACCCTCATGGCAATTGTGCTCACCCAGACCAAGAAAGGCGAGGCACATGCCCATCACATGTTAGGGAAGCACCCAACTAGGTGCAACGAAAGTCCATCACCCATGCCCATGCTGGCACTTCTCTCCTATCCCCAGCCACATGATGCAGGCATAAGCCTGACACAGCATGGCGGTGACACCAACAATGACTTTGTCCGACTGAGAATGCAGTGAAATGGCTTTTGTTGAGCCTCCAAAATTTTTTTCTTTTCGGAGTACATAAAGTCGACCCTCAGCAAAAAATCTTTTTTTTAAATGTCGGTACTTGCGCCTCCAGAAAAATTGTTTTGGATTGTCTGTTTGACGCTCCTGAAACATTGTTTTACAGTGTATGTAGCTGAAACTGCGGAAAAATTGTTTGGAGAGAGGGCCTGTAGGTGGCCCTCCGGAAAAATTGTTTAGAGAGAGGGCCTGTAGGTGGCCCTCCGGAAAAATTGTTTTGAGAGAGGGCCTGTAGTTGGCCCTCCGGAAAAATTGTTTGGAGAGAGGGCCTGTAGGGGGCCCTCCGGAAAAATTGTTTAGAGAGAGGGCCTGTAGGTGGCCCTCCGGAAAAATTGTTTAGAGAGAGGGCCTGTAGGTGGCCCTCCGGAAAAATTGTTTGGAGAGAGGGCCTGTAGGGGCCCACCGGAAAAATTGTCATAAAAGAGTGCCAGTTGGCCCTCTAAAAAATTGTGTTTTCGGTCAGCGTTAGGCAAATACGAAAAGGAGGAGGTGGAGTAGGAGGAGTAGAGAAGAGGAATCGGATACATAAGTAATGTTAATCTTTAGCTGCTTTCCCGCGGAGATTTGAATTCCGGTGAAATCCAGGCTTTGTTCATTTTTAATAAGCGTCAGCCTGTCAGCGCTGTCAGTTGACAGACGTGTACGCTTATTGGTGATGATGCCACCAAATACCCGCTCTGACAACACACTAGCGGCAGGGCAGGCCAGCACCTCCAAGGCGTACAGCGCCAGTTCAGGCCACGTGTCCAGCTTTGAAACCCAGTAGTTGCATGAGCAGAGTGATCGGTCCGGACGTTGGTATGGTCAGCTAGGTACTCACTCACCATCTTTCTGTAAAGCTCACCCCTACTCTGCCGAGACTGGGGACAGGTGACAGTGTCTTGCTGGGGTGACATAAAACTGGCAAAGGCCTTGGAGAGCGTTCCCCTGCCATTGCTGGACAAGCTGCCTGCTCGCCTCCTCTACCCCGCTACTTGGCCCACAGAACCACACCCTCTGCCGCTAGCGGTGTCAGATGGGAAGGATTGTTTCAGCTTGTGCACCAGGGCCTGTTGATATTGATTCACTCTCATACTCCATTCCTCTACAGGGATGAGAGTGGAAAGGTTCTGCTTGTACCGTGGGTCCAGGAGAGTGAACACTCAGTAATCGGTGTTTGAAAAAATGTTTCTAACGCGAGGGTCACGGGATAGGCAGCCTAACATGAAGTCTGCCATGTGCGCCAGAGTCCCAACATGCAAGAATTCCCTCTACTCACTGGCCTGACTCTCCATTTCCTCCTCCTCCTCCTCCTCTTCAGCCCATACACGCTCAAGAGTTAAGAAGGACTGAGCATTGGTACCCTCTTCTGTCTCGCCGACATTCTCCTCCTCTTCCTCCTCATTCTCATCCCCCTCCTCCGATACGCGCTGAGAAACAGACCGGAGGGTGCTCTGGCTATCAAGAAACATATCTTCCTCCACCGTCTCTTGTGACAAGCGCAAAGCTTCTGACTTCATGCTGAGCAGTGAGTTTTTCAACAGGCAAAACAGCGGGATGGTGAGGCTGATAATGGCGGCATTGCCGCTGACTATCTGTGTTGACTCCTCAAAGTTGGTCAACACCTGGCAGATATCAGACATCCACTCCTCATTGTAGACTTGAGGAATCTGACTGACCTGACTACCAGTTCTGGTGGAAGTTGACATCTGGCAGTCTACAATCGCTATGCGCTGCTGGTAAACTCTGGATAACATGTTTAATGTCGAATTCCATCTTGTGGGCACGTCGCACAACAGTCGGTGAGCGGGCAGTTGTAGGGGGCGCTGCGCTGCCCTGAGAGTGGCAGCATCTGTGGTCGACTTGCGGAAATGCGCACAGATGCAGCGCACCTTGGTGAGCAAATCAGACAGATTGGGGTATGTCTTGAGGAACCGCTGAACTATGAGATTGAACACGTGGGCCAGGCATGGCACATGTGTCAGTCTACCGAGTTGCAGAGCCGCCACTAGGTTACGCCCGTTGTCACACACAACCATGCCTGGCTTGATTTTCAGCGGTGCCAGGCACAGATCGGTCTGCGCTGTGATGGCCTGTAATAGTTCTTGGGCGGCGTGCCTTTTGTCACCTAAGCTCAGCAGTTTGAGCACCGCCTGCTGGCGCATAGCCACGGCACTGCTGCTGTGCCTAGAGCTACCGACTGAAGGCACTGTGACCATGGATGGTAATTCGGAGGAGGAGGTGGAGGAGGAGGAGGGGTCGGAGGAGGGGTATATTTTTTTTAACGTGACGTGTAGAAACTATCAGAGAGCAAACTCAGCCCCTGCTGACTGTGGCTATTTTGACTGCAACCCAGACAAATGTCGCTTAGAGATTTCTAATTTAGCTAATTTCTAATGTAGCTGTATCAGTGAAAGCAAAAGACCGTATTTGATTACGTGACGTACAGTATGGGTCACCTGGACAGAAAATACGGATTGTGGTTTGTGGTGAGTGGACAGCTGAACTGTGACATACAGAATGGTTCCACACAGCTGTATGAAATGGATTTGTATCACTGAGATAAAACAATAAAAAAAAAATTGTTCTATATGGCGATAGCTGCACTACTAGTGCCAGCCAGCCCAGCCAGGAGACAAAAAAAATTGTCTTGTAGCCCTTAGAAGGGCTGTTGGGTTCTTTTGATATCACTCCTGCCTAACAAAGAACAAAATCCAGGCCCTAACATCTCCCTGAAACGCAGCAGATCTGTCCCTAACCACATTAAGACAGCATCTGAGCCGAGCACCGCGGGCAGTCACTAGTATATTCCAGGGTCACCTGATCAGGCCAGCCAACCCCTGCTATCGACATGTAAGGGCCCCACATGATGCTGGGTGTACCGCAGAGTCTCCTAGCTTGTGATTGGCTGAGTTTATAGGCGCCAAAAATTCAAAATGCGGGACATGCCATTTCCTCGAGCATGGCGAGATACTCGTCCGAGCAGCGAGCACTTACGAGTACCATAATACTCGAATGAGCACCAAGCTCGGACGAGCATGCTCGCTCATCTTTAGTCATCACCGATAAGCGTATACGCCTGTCAACTGACAGCGTTGACAGGCTGACGCTTATTAAAATGAACAAAGCCTGGATTTCACCGGAATTCAAATCTCCTCCCCCGGGAAAGCAGCTAAAGATTAACATTACTTATGTATCCGATTCCTCTTCTCTACTCCTCCTACTCCTCCTCCTCCTTGTCGTCTTTGTCTAACGCTGACCCAAAAAACGCAATTTTTTAGAGGTCCAACTGGCACTCTTTTACCACAATTTTTCCAGAGGTCCACCTACAGGCCCTCTCTCCAAACAATTTTTCTGGAGGGCCCCCTACAGGCCATCTCTCTAAACAATTTTTCCGGAGGTCCACCTACAGGCCCTCTCTCTAAACTATTTTTCCGGAGGGCCTCCTACAGGCCCTCTCTCCAAACAATTTTTCTAGAGGTCCACATACAGGCCCTCCCTCTAAATAATTTTTCCGGAGGTCCACCTACAGGCCCTCTCTCCAAACAATTTTTCCGGAGGTCCACCTACAGGCCCTCTCTCTAAACAATTTTTGGTTGCACCTAGTTGGGTGCTTCCCTAACATGTGATGGGCATGTGATTCGCCTTTCTTGGTCTGGGTGAGCACAATTGCCATGAGGGTAACCACCAGGCTGTTGCAGGAGAATATGGGGTAATGGTGGGATTAGGCAGCCTCAGAGGCATCCATGCATGCTGCCCCTGCTGTTTCCTGTCCATTTCCATGGTGTTTCCATCATTTTCTGATGTTTCCAGGTTTTCACAGTCTTCCCTAGGCAGAGCCCCCTGCAAAAAATGCTCGAGTCTCCCATTGACTTCAATGGGGTTCGTTACTCGAAACGAGCAGCCGAGCATCGGGAAAAGTTTGTCTCAAATAACGAGCATCCGAGCATTTTAGTGCTCGCTCATCTCTAATAAAGGGCAAAAAACAGAGCACAATATGGCCACTAAGGAAGAAGCATTTGGCTTCGAAACGCGTTTGGCAGTGTGCGGCTCTAATTGTCCACCAAGACCCCCAGTTTGGGAGATACAGCTGATGCCAAGGAAAACTGCAAATCCAGCGCTACAATTCAGAATTAAACAAGAAGCGAGCGGATTCATACGGGAGGAGCGAAAGGCCGGAGCCTAACCCAAGTCACGTGGGACGCTACTGAACTCTGCGCAGAGTATCGAGGCACCGATGACCGAATTGTATTAGAAAGATATCTCCCTGACCTCAAGAGGACACAGCAAGTACTTTTTTATATATATTATGATAAAGTAACAGTGAGAGCTAACTATATTAATTCACAGTTATCTAGTGGGACGCCACAGGTAACTATCATCCTAACTTATATCAACCCTCACAAGCTGATATCAAGCCCCGTAGGGCAACATGAGATGTCAGTATATGGACACCAACAAATGAATAACCTTAAATAGGAAATAAGAAGAGAGAGTACACTTACTTTCTCTGTCTATATCTTCATCAAAAACAATAAAGAAGAAATATTTGGGAACAAACTTTATCAACACATATATCCAATAATAAACTAATGAAATACACCTTTATCATATAAGCAACTTTATCATACAAAGTACTATACAGCTTAAGAAGACTATCTTTTCTCTTTCATTATTCATTTATTTTATTGCTATATTGTATGACATCTGAAGACTGTGCTATGTTATGGGCATGTTTTATATGAGGGATAGAGAGCTATAGACAAACTGCCGAAAGTTCAACTTGTGGTCATTTGTCTATACCACTCAACATGTGCAGATATTTTTAATGTGTATAGTTAATACTCCTTTTATTATTATATTATTAGTTTATTTACTTATTTTATAATTATTTAATGGAATAAACACTATAGACTCCAAAATAGAGTGCCTGCCCTATTCTCTTTAAATACTTCTGGGTAGTAGTAGTGGCCCAACAATAAGTGTGCCATGGTGTTCATGGTGGCTATCTCAACCAAACCTCCCTCACTCCAACAGCTGCTACAGGGAAAAGGGGATTGTGCCTTGGATGTTGGGACTAATATATCCCCCAGGGCACACCCTGTGTTATGTCTGTTGGCAGGCGGGGTGCACTTGATGGTGATGTGCAAATTAATATGCTGAAAGCAGAGAAATGGTGAAACAAGCAACTCACAGTTTCTTTAAATGACCAGTGTTAGAACAATTCCAATTAAGAAAGAAAGAAACAGTCTTTAATGACGGTTTGACTAAGGCTACTTTCACATTAGCGTTATGGAATTCCGGTATTGAGCTCCGTCATAGGGGCTCAATACCGGAATAAAACGCTTCCGTTTTGTCCCCATTCATTGTCAATGGGGACAAAACTGAACTGAAGACAACGGAATGCTCCTGAAAGCATTCCGTTCAGTCTTCAGACCGGAGAACAAACCGCAACATGTTGCGGTTTGCTCTCCGTACTAGTTATCCGCACCTAAACGGATCCGGAATGACCCCCAATGCAAGTCAATGGGGACGGATCTGTTTGGTGTGGACACACTTGTAAACGGATCCGTCCTCCATTGACTTTCAATAGAGGTTATTCCGGATCCGTTTAAACGCTAATACAACTGGATCCGGAATTACGGATCCACAAGGTTGTATTACTCAGTACGGATCCGGCGGGTGAAGGGACCCGCCGGATCCGTACTAACGCTAGTGTGGAAGTAGCCTAAGCCAGATCAACTTCTTAAAGAGACCAGTCTTATCTGGAAAATTAGTGGAGATACTCTCCACAGTATAGAGACTAATTGGCAATGCATCATGGGAAAAAATATTCAAAGAGGTATCTCACAAGAAAGACAGCCATCTCGCCAGCACCACCTATTGATACTGGCTCCCTATAAGTCAAGATCCAACTTTCCAACAAGCTTTAGGATTTCACAAGAGAACATAGCCAGGCCAGATATACATTCATAGACTGGTCAAAGCTAGAGCAAAACATTTCATGGACAAGCAATCCTTTTATCTTGGCCATAACTTTCTTACTTGAGTGGTGCACAACAATATTTATTTTCTTTACTTTCAGGCAGTGAGGTGCGGAATATCCAAATTTTCCTTAAGCATCAATAAAAGCTGCAACAATTATTCTCAGGGGTGCACTACCAATGAGGCCAGGTGAGGCGAACTCCTCAGGCAGCACCAGGTAGGGGCAAGAGGGGGGCAGAAGAAGGGCTATGGGCAATGAGCACTTTCATTGTGGCGATGGGGTTAGATTAAAAAATTATCATGGGGGACGCCATTTCAATTTTCGCCTCAGGCAGCAGAAAGGCCAGGTGCACCCCTGATTATTGTAGGCAGGCAGGAAACCTTGAAATTAACCTGGAAAAAGCTAAGGGACCCTTAACATTTATCTGTGTTGTTCCCACAGGCAATACATATACAGACTGATCTGCACTCCTCTCTAGTTTACCAACTCATTAAAGGGAGTCTGTCACCTATATAACTAACAGCGCTGCCCCACAGAAGATTGCATACACATCCCAGACATAACTGTGTGCACTTTGTGTCTGTATTACATGTCCAGAAAAAACACTTTTATTCTGCAGGAAAACAGCTCCCAAGTGCCCGGCTCTGCAGTGCTGCAAGTGCTCAAAGCAAACCAGACTTTAGAGGGGAGGGATGCTTCAGCTGCTCATATCTTCGGATTGGTAGCAGATAGAAAAATTGTTCTGACCTTCTTTGAAAGCTGGCATTCCAAGCTTTAAAATGAAATCATAGCATTATATCCAGTATGTCAGAAGATATAACTGTTAGAAATCGAGTCGGGAGAGAAAGCTGTTTTTAGTTTCACTTTCAGCTGGGCACTTGGGAGCTGTTTTCCTGCAGAATAATAGTGCTTTTTCTGGACTTGGAATACAGACACAAAGTGCACCCAGTTATGTCTGGGATGTGTATGCAATCTTCTGACTCCCTTTAACTCTCTAATTCACCTAGACAGAAAGAAGCAACTAATTAGACAGTTCATCTCCACCCTCATTCTAGAAAAAAAAAAAACAGTAACTACCCAGGATGAGACTTGCTCCAGCCTCAGTGGTTCACACCCAATGCATATTTAAAGGGAACATCATATTGAACTACAGAGCTAATTACATGTACCTACTGTTCACCCTTCCATAATTCATAAAATGGCTTTGTTTATTCTCAAAAGTATTGTCTTCATGTCAAAAATCAATTTTTTAAATGTACCTGATGTAATCACCAGGTAGCTTATGGAGTCACTGGGGCATTGCACTGGATGAGGAGATGTCAGCTAATTACAGTGAGCACTTCAGGCCAAGTGTACACATCTCTGTTCACTGCACATATCTGTATAGTGACAACGCATGGGGGTCTTCTGACAAAGTGCGAGATTTCACTCAGGAAGGCAAGGGACGGTCTGTCAGAAGGAGAAGGGAAGTCTGTGAAAGCAATATGTATGGGAGTTGATGGGAGGGAGATGACTCAAGACCTCATGGAGCACAACATTCCAATGACTCCATAAGTTACCTTGTGTTGACATCAGGTACATTTTCAAAGTAAATTTTAAAGGTGTGACACTACACATGCTATAGCACTCTTGCTCGTAGATAGCTAGTAAGCATGTTAACTTTCATAAATAACCCATAAAATAATTTTAGAACAGTTTTACTCTAGGCAACTGAATTCTGCTAGTTAAAACTACCAAACCCTTTTTTTAACTCTTAGACTTACTATATTTCTCACCCTAAAAGACGTACCTGCCGATAAGACACACCTAGGTTTTAGAGGAGTAAAATAAGAAAACATTTTTTTAATCAGACCTCAGATCAGACTCCCTAATGTTAATCAGACCACGGCTCAGATCCCTAGACACCCAATGCTAATCAGACCTCAGATCAGACCCCAATGTTAATCAGAACATCAATCAAACCTCAGATCAGACTCCCAATGTTAATAAGACCCCTAATTTTAATCAGACCTCAAATAAAACTAAAAACATCAACTCACCTCTCATGTTCTAGACATCAGTGCCACTCCTGATATCCAGCGCTCTTCCTGCTGCGCTGTGCTGTGACCCAATGTTACACAACATGAGCTAATGCGTATGTATGTATGCTGTGTGCAGGTCATAGCACAGCTATCACAGCCAGCACAGGGAGCTCTGTATTCACCGCTCCCTGATCCTACTGTACTAATGAGCGCTTCCATAATGAGCACTCATTAGCATTTGCCCTTTAAGACGCACTGCCATTTTCCCTCCACTTTTGGTTTTCTAAGGCGAAAAATACAATAACTGTATAATAAATGTTCTACATATTTAAAATTATCCAATATTAAACCTTCAATGTTTGTGAAAAAGAAATGTGCCAAAATGTGTGGGATGTGGGCCCATAGCCTAAGATGTGATGTTTTGTGCAAAACTGCACCAAAATTGTGGCATGAAATTATATTGAAAATTAAGCCAAGCAATAGGTGAAATATATTGTTAAAAGTATATAACAATGCACCAAATGTATCCTGCATGAGCCACTATGGTACATTTGGTGCATGTCTAGACAGGTTGTCTAATTTATGCTGTAGGATTAGCACATCTGCCCCACTGAGCATAATTACTAAGCTGGGAAAGAAACTGAGGTGCTGTTACATATCCACTGATTACAGATGACAACAGAACCACTGTGGCTAGTAACTGGTTTGACGTTGGGCCAAACCCTAAGGGCATTAATCTGGAACTTCCTTGGTATTCACACTTTAACCTATATACAGGGATGATGACTTCACTGTGGGTTAGCAACCAGATTGTTACCTTCTGGGATGGTCCCGAGGTATGTAATTGGCAGCGGTACCTCAGACTCAGGAACAAAGGCAGGATCAGGAAACGCACAAAACCACAGGCACAGTTTGAACAGGAACCAATACTAAAACATGTCTCTGGAACACCACAGCAGGCAGACTGGAACCAGAACAGAACACCAGACTTGAATACAGGAGCTATTGCTGTTGCTCAGCCAAGGAGAGGGATACGCAAACAAACTGATAGCTGAGCTCATCAACCCAAATCCCCCGCAGGTGCACACGAACAGAAAGAGGGATTAACCTCTACATGAAACAGAGAACAAACAGCAAGAAAGGGCAATTAACCCCTGCCTGCTGAACATAACTAAGAGGAGAGACTTATGTACCTACACAAAGAATCCACTGCCAGTACACACCAGAGAGGCGAATATGCACTGCAATAATTAAAAATAAAAATTGTTTATAGCCTTTAATATCATGTAAGGTACAGTACCAATTGTTTCCCAATCTGCAAAAGAAAAAATAATGCCTGTCACCACGAATGAAATGTGTACTTTTCATGAGTCAATACATTTCTCATTGTGGCCACCTGCTGTATTAATTACTGGAACAGCCATAGACATAATCATAGAGCAAACTCTACCAGCAGTGATCATGAGGCTACATAATATAGATGACAGGTTTCACTGATGTGACAAGCTTTTTGCCAAACCAATATTCAGATCGCACCTGCTTCATACAAATACAGTATATGCTTGATTTTCTTCTGCTTTCAATTTCACATTGACTAATGTTTTAGGTTATTTCTCAATTGGTGTTTTAGTAAATATTCATTGCTGTCTGGTGGGAGGTATACATAGTTCACAAAATGTAGACTCTACAATAATAATAACCACAAGCTTTTAAGTATTTATGCTGCCTGAAATTTAGGCCACATAAAAAGACTATTTAAGAATATTTTCCCCTAATGTTTCAGTATCAATGTAGTTGGAAAGGATTATTAAATTCTCAGAACAAAGTACTGAAATCCATCATAAATTTAACATAATAGGGTGCGCTGATGAACTCTGATCTGACCATCATCAGTACCAAGACAGAAACTGTATTTATTGGACACTATATTTTGCCATTGGTGGCCATATCAGAGTTTGCAGGAAATCTACTGCCATCATGCATTGTGCAGTGATACATAGTACTAACACCACAAATCATGGTTTGGGTGCCATCAGCTATCATGGTATTTGTGGAGGGACCATTGACCAACCTTTAGTATATCTAGAACTTTATATCACAAGTCTGCCTTAAAAAAAAACAAAAAAAAAAAAACTTAGGCGGTATGGTCTTTTAATAGGATAACACCTGTCCATGCTACACAATCTGCTCTTCAGGGTATCCAGCAGCTTCCCTGTTCAGCTTGGTCACCAAATCTCCACCCATTGATCATTTACCAAGTAACACAAACAGTTTATACTTTTTCAAATCTCAGCTAAATCTCATTACGTTTTCCAGGTGCTTTTCATTTTAAGGTAGTGTATTATGAATAATAGTATGTGTTTCCATTATGAAACACTACAAACAAACGCTGTGTGGTCTGATCCTGCAGCCTTGCTCTCTTTTAGAAGTTCTCTTATTCAGGGCCGGTGCTGAGAGGCAAACTGGGCAATTGCCCAGGGCCCTGATCCTCTAAAGGACTCAGGAGTGTAACTAACTCCTGGGGAGTCCCTGCTCTAACTCCATATATGGCTGTGGTCATATATAGTCAGTGCTATAAACATGAAGAGAGTATCCCCAAGCATTTCAGTATGGTTGGGGACACCTTGTGTATTTAGGTCTTATTTAGCCCTTATTTGTTAAATGTTTCTACCAGGATTCGAACTGACAACCATCTACATTAAAGGAAAGAACATTAACCACTGAACTATAAAGCTCAATGTTAAACTGTTGCAGAAAAACCTCAAAGTAGTTTCTGATATTGTCACGCGCAGGTGTGTGTGTGTGTGTGGGGGGGGGGGGGGGGGAACCAAACCAAGCGTAGGAGGGAAAGAGATTAGGCCTAGAAACTAAGAAAGGGATATGGACACCTCCTACAGGAAACCCTGGCTCAATTCCTGTCTATCTACCAGCATGAACAGGCCTCAAATGTAGGCAAGTTCATACACAGGAACCTAAACACCGAACTGACCCTATAGGTCCCTGGAACTAATGACAGGAATGAGTCTACCTGTTCCTCCAATAGGAAGGACGAACAGGAGTCTCCCTTAGGCCTAATAACAAAACAACAGGAAAAAGTAACAAAACACACAGAAGGGAAAAGAAAACTTATCTTTCAATGAAGAAATGGAGGCTCCGGGATCTTAGCTGAAAACCAAACTGCTGCTCACCGCAACAACAACTGAAGCTATAAACCGCAAGGAATAGTGGGAGAAGAAGTAATAAATAAGGGAGGGACAATTACCACACCAGGAACACCTGAGGGAAAAGGGTGTGGTAAATACCAACAACAAAAGGGAAAACATGTCAGATTATACCACGTGTTGCCAATCTGACAGACCTCCTGTTACCTGTCATAGGAATGTCCGTTACACATATATTCTTATACAGCAGAATTATAATTTTATATTTTTTTAGTAATTGTAAAAAAAATGTATGGCACTAAATAAATATGCAATTACTATATATATATATATATATATATATATATATATATATATATACAGTACAGACCAAAAGTTTGGACACACCTTCTCATTCAAAGAGTTTTCTGTATTTTCATGACTATGAAAATTGTAGATTCACACTGAAGGCATCAAAACTATGAATTAACACATGTGGAATTATATACTTAACAAAAAAGTGTGAAACAACTGAAAATATGTCTTATACTCTAGGTTCTTCAAAGTAGCCACCTTTTGCTTTGATTACTGCTTTGCATACTCGTGGCATTCTCTTGATGAGCTCCAAGAGGTAGTCACCTGAAATGGTATTCCAACAGTCTTGAAGGAGTTCCCAGAGATGTTTAGCACTTGTTGGCCTTTTGCCTTCACTCTGCGGTCAAGCTCACCCCAAACCATCTGGATTGGGTTCAGATCTGGTGACTGTGGAGGCCAGGTCATCTGGCGTAGCACCCCATCACTCTCCTTCTTGGTCAAATAGCCCTTACACAGCCTGGAGGTGTGTTTGGGGTCATTGTCCTGTTGATAAATAAATGATGGTCCAACTAAACACAAACCGGATGGAATAGCATGCCGCTGCAAGATGCTGTGGTAGCCATGCTGGTTCAGTATGCCTTCAATTTTGAATAAATCCCCAACAGTGTCACCAGCAAAGCACAATCATACCTCCTCCTCCATGCTTCATGGTGGGAACCAGGCATGTAGAGTCCATCCGTTTACCTTTTCTGCGTCGCACAAAGACACGGTGGTTGGAACCAAAGTTCTCAAATTTGGACTCATCAGAACCAAAGCACAGATTTCCACTGGTCTAATGTCCATTCCTTGTGTTCTTTAGCCCAAAGAAGTCTCTTCTGCTTTTTGCCTGTCCTTAGCAGTGGTTTCCTAGCAGCTATTTTACCATGAAGGCCTGCTGTACGCAGTCTCCTCTTAACACTTATAGAGATGTGTCTGCTGCTAGAACTCTGTGTGGCATTGACCTGGTCTCTAATCTGAGCTGCTGTTAACCTGCGCTTTCTGAGGCTGGTGACTCGGATGAACTTATCCTCCGCAGCAGAGGTGACTCTTGGTCTTCTTTCCTG